>MU225714.1:733751-745431 GCA_018584345.1 Thuja plicata | reverse complement strand
GATTTGGATAAAGAGAGATAGGGAGAGAGGGGGAAAGAGAGAAGGGGGATAGAGATGGGGGGAGAGGTGAGGAAGACTGAGAAATGGGAAAGAGAGACATAGTGTGAGGGGGATAGAGGGAGAAAGGGAGACAATTTTTAGGGCTTATAGTTTAGGGTTCAAGGCTTATAGTTTAGGCTTTTGGATTTGGATAAAGAGAGATAGGGAGTGGGGACATAGAGAGAGGGGGAAAACTTAGGAGGGGGAATATATTGGGAAAAAGAGAGAGAGAGAGAGAGAGAGAGAGAGAGAGAGAGAGAGAGAGAGAGAGAGAGAGAGAGAGAGAGCTCTATGTTAGCTATCTAATCATATAAATTATAATAAGTATGTCCATTTTTTTATCAAAAACCAACGTATAGTATTTTAGGTATAGATTTTGGTTCGTTCATCGAATTTTGAAACAAATTACATTTTTAGAAACTACTCCATTCTACACCTTAAAAAATGAAGTTTTCATTTTCGATTAGTTTTCAACAAGTTGTAGCAGGTGCATGCTCAAATTCCATATTTTCAGGATGTGTCCACTTTGAAAATTCATCAAAAATCATACGTTCATAAAAAAATTAGCCAAAAAATATGGTATAAACTACATGGTATTAGCTAACTCCTCAGTGTCCAGTGATTAAAAAAATTCAAAAAAAATAGTTGACATTTAAGGGAGAGCACACCAGACATTGTTATATTTTTTTTGCAAAAAATGGGACCACTTTGTGTGCTCCCCCTTTTTGAGGCCCTTAATCTCAACCAATTTAAAAAGAAAATTAGTAGTTCAGTAACTCGATTTAGAGTACTACAACTCTTGTTCTTGTCGCACCTTCAATTTTTTGAGTGTAACTATCTTGTTTTTCTCGTCGAAGTTCAAAATTTGTTGATTTAGAAAAAAATGGCAACTTATACCCCCTTTTTGGTCCCCCATCTTTGTGCACCTATACCAAGTAAAAACAACAATAGGATATTTTCACATGTTATTAGATTCGTCTCTATACTTGTGTAGTGTGTAGAAAAATGTACTCCAAAAGTAGTCAAAGACATATAATGGGAAAAGCATAAAAGTCTATCGAAAGAATAATCCCTACGCGTTGTAAGTTCAATATTGTGTCACACATTTTTAAAGAAATGAACACCAACTTTTTAACTTGAAGTATCTAAAAGTGGGATATATGCATTGAATTTTAAAATGATGTAAACTAATGAAATGAAGAGTTTCAGTGTACTCTATATTTGTATTTTTAATTATCTAAATATGATTTTTTTGTAAAATTGACATTATAATTTCATTGCTCAAAAAATGAGTAAATGAGGTTAAATTGTCTCCAATTTTTTTATTAAGTGTTTTCCTTATTTTTCACCATACTTGAAATTTTAGTCTAGTGTATTAAAAACAAATCACAATTTTGACAATTCAAATAAAAGGTTGAAGTCTAGTGTATTAAAAATAAAACAATTCAAAGGGTCCTCCATCTTCTCCCTTAAATTGTTTAGACAAATGGGAAAAAATATACACTAAGCAAATATTGTATCCACTTAAAAAATAAATAGTACTATATTGTTTTGAATTTCCAATCAACTCTATGTTTGAGCATCCTATATTAAAATTTTAACAAAAACTCACTAAGAATAATTAAAATATAAGAAATATAATTTTTAAAGTATATGCACCTAGATATATGAAGGGTACTATTAGATTTTGAGAAAATATGATTGGAAGATATGGTTCAAATATTTTGAAGAACATAGGAAAATAGTTGCCACATAATTTTGGGTGAAACTATTCCATAATCTTTGAAAATCAACCTTTATGTATTAGTGTGACATAATTTTGTCTAAAATAATACTTGCTGAAAGTATTCCATAATTGTTGAAAACCTACTTCTACATATGGTTGGGAGCTAAAGTTTTCTAGCCAAAAGTATTCCAACCAAAACTCTTTTACCCTAAACTATAGAATTCACCTAAGCGCCATGACATTCATTAACATTTTAACCAAAATTATTCAAGTGAAGTTATTTTGATCAAAGCCCATCAATTGACCTAGGATGCAACATAACTTTGACATTTGCTATGGTCTCTAAATGTGCATGAAAAACCAAGTCATTGTGAAACAAAGAGTTTGAATCTTAATGAAAAGAAGGTAAAGAAGTATTACTACACTCACTAAATGTTTTACCAATAGACTATGATCCACATGATATAAAACAAGGAATATCACAAGCTTACACGGGGGAGAATAACTTAATGCACGAGGATGAACAAGGTATTCCGTAAAGTGGCATCACTAGTGATAAAAGAAGTATTCATCTAAGAAGATCTATCATCAATGGTTCTGTTGGTCACACTAAGACCATTCCCATGGTTTGTAAACTATGGTAATACTTACATGGTTTGTGATATAATAGAGAACATTCTAGATGCTTGAAATAATTCTAAGATCATCCATCCATCTTTGTAGTTTTCTACCAAACACTCTAGCAATAGGGCAAATAACTGTACACAAGTTGGACTTGGTAATTACCACAATTTCTCCAAATTGGTTGCATTATCCATAGAGTTTTAGTAGGATCTAACACACCTTTAGAGTAAATCTCAGAGGCTAATTTACACCTTTCATTACGACGCTCTTTTCAATTTTATGCTTATTGCATGACAATGGTAATCTGGGCAATACCCCTAAGGCTTGCATTATGTTAGCTTATCTGCTAGCATATTACACCTTACCATCCATGCTACACAATTATTAGGAGATAATGAGTAACATAGAAATCATTCAATTCCCATAACAACTCTTGGTACATATATGTAAGATTAGCTTAGTAGATAGGTAGAAAAGTCATTCAAAAGAAATTAGTTAAACTTATTTCTAAAGAGTGCTAGATACAAGACAAATGATGTATGTATGTGTGCGTGTTTGTGTGTGTGCATGCTTGTGTGCACGGGTGCATGCAGGTGTGTGTACACACACACACACACACACACACACACACACACACACACACACGTGTGTGTGTGTGGGCATGGGCGTGTGCATTTATGTGTGGGTGCATGGGTGTGTGTGTGTGAACATGCATATCTTTACACCATCATCTCAAAAAGCTTCCACACATGCACATATCTATACCTAGATGAGGATATCTATACCTAGATCCTCATCTAGGAAGTTTTCCACCAGGATTTCTCAGATCCCCATATAAAGTACAATTATCAAAACGTGCATCACTAGAATAGTCACCATTGATAATTAAATAACAAGAGAAGATATCTAAAAGAGATACAACAAGAGCATAATCAGTAATAAAAAGACTAAGAATTGGATAAAGTGCTTCATTATCAAATAGAACTTGTGGGTATGTACACACATGCATTAACTTTGTGCTACTATTTTAAAAAAGCTTCCACATGCACATAACTATATCTAGATCCTCATTTGGGGAGTTTTTCACCACGTGTACGCGTAACCCCATATCAAGTACAATCATAAAATATTCATAATTAGAATAGACATCAATAATAAGTAAATTGCAAGAGAATATATTTAAAAGAGATACATCAAGAGTATAATCATCAATGAATACACTAAGAATGGGAGAAAGTGCACCATTATCAAATGAAACCAAGTGTATCTATTAAGTGCACAAGATTAGGCTCCTCAAGGAAGGAAGAATCAAGAGAGATGCATAAAGGAGAGTTATCATGAGATAGAAAGAATAAGCTCACTTGGTGTAATAAATTCACAAGAATTAATATTCACGGATGTATTGAGTATGGGGCGATGCATAAAACATATTGAGATTGAAAGCAAAGGTGGCAATGAGATTGGGAAAGGCATCCATTAAATGAAATATGTAAGAAATAATCACAATGGAGGATGACTAAATGATGATCATAGCCGTAGCAAACAATAAAAGTCCAAATCCTAATTATAATAAATCATTAAGTACAAGTGAGAGTGGATCCAAACCCTTATCAAATCTGAAGTAAAAAAGATTGAAAATATCCTTTTCAAAAATCCGTGTTGTAAATGAGGTCAAATGTCTAAGGTAGAATCATGAAGGGGTTGAATGTTTGCTCCACCAAAATATAATGAAATAAAATAAAACAGTTTACTACAATTAGGTTAAAGGAATAAGACAAATGATATAAATCATTTGACCTAATTTAGAGTTTATACAAATTAAAAATATTGAAATTGAACTATACCATTAAGTTGATTTTAATGGTTGATAGATAGATGTTCAAAATTTTAAATACACCTTTTGAACCATAACTCAAAATATCTTAGTCTTGGATACATTAGAAGCAAAACAATGAAATATAAACTAGGTTGTTCTTATAACTTTGTTAGGTCAAATTTATGAGCGGATAAATGATTTGAATTCATTTTTTTGTCGTATATAATGATGTTAAGTAAATATTGCAATGTTGATGTAAGTCATTATGAAAGCTCTATATTGATTCTTTGATGCCTAAAATGAATTAGGGTTAGTTTTTAAATGCAATTCCAAAAATGATAAGAGGTGGATAAATTATATGAAAAAATGGTGGATGAGATTAGGAGATGCTTCTATATTAAAAGATAATACATAAATGTACTATAAAATAGCTCTTAGGTAACTAAAATAATTTTATATTATATTAATACATTATATTTCTATATTATAATGTGATCTATTATAATTGATGATGTAAGATGGATGAGATAAACATGTTTCTAAGATCTATATTGCTATCTTATTTCTGACTTTGAGATCATAAATTTTTGTTTGGATCTTCATTTTCATGATTCTTGTGGTAAAAGAAAAGCATTTTAAAGCTCTTCACAACTATTCATGTAATTTATTCAAAAATTATCATCGATATCTTTTATTTAGTTAAAGATACTTAGTTTGTCAGTAATTCACATTTTGTTTAATTACTTAGACATTTTGACACTTGAAAATATTTGTTTTTGAGACATGACTGCTTTGAGCTAATGTATATGTATTTTCAACCCTTGGCCCTTTATGAGTATTATAAGCATCTATTGAATGCACTTTTTCATTTGTAAATGCATTGAGATCTAGAATGTCACCATTGCATATGCAGTTTGTACATTGCATTGTGTTAGTTTTTGTACTTGCACTATTTTTTAAAGTTCCATGTGGGGTTTGTTGCGTGTTCTTTGTTAATTGCAATCACAACGTTGTCTCCATTAATGCATGCATGTCATGTCTTGCACACCCATTTTTGATTGCACATGTTGCTATATTATGCATTTTTTAATGATAAATATCTTCTTTATGCATTGCATTGTAGTACAACTTTAGTGGACCTATCATCTATTTCTCTTATGCATTATGAGGGGTATCATACTATTGGTGATAATATTTCTTTGGTTTCAATTTTGAGCAAGTTGTGTATCTATTTTTTGTTCATATGTACTAGGCAAATGTTGTGGTTGGTTACCTATTCATATGTACTTATGTTCTTTACCTATGAATTTTAATGATGTGGAACATGTACCGTATAAACACTTTGGCATCTTATTTGTGGAGGCAACCTAGTTGATCAATTTCTTCATACTCTTGGAACCTGTATTAATTACTTATATTAGTGTCATTAGGTTCATTCCTATTAATTGAGTTTTAATGTGTCATTTGTATCTTCTACTATTAGATTGTTGCATTTGTTTTTCATGTGATCATTGTTCAAGCAGTGTCATAGAGATCACTTATGCAAATTTTTCTCTTCTTAGTGTTGATCATCATCTTGATTCTAGAGGAGATTCTTTAGTTTTAACTTTTAACATTATTGTAAGGAAACTCAGGTGCGGAAACAACTTCCTACGCTAATCTCTATAGGAAAGTATTATGCAAATTCTTTTAAACCCTTACAATTTCAGATTCGTTAACTACTTTAACAGAGATATTGCAACCACATACCATGCATATAGAAAATAGAGAATGACACAATGATATACCCTGGGGAAAACCTTTCGGTAAAAAACCCCAGCACTCCAAAACCTGCACAATGTATTGGTCAAAACTATTACAGCTTACAACACACTTGCAATGCAAGTTCTTTCAGAAGATTTCAAAACCCTTGAAGACAAATCACGGCAGCATAAAACGTTCCAACAATACACTCGCATCACTTCTCTTCGCAACCCTAAAAAACGCATATATCATGCGCTTCACTTTTTAGGGCTACTCCCAAAGATAACCGTATTAGGGTTTTACCATTCTCTGAGAAAATAGGAAACCCCACGATTGGGGAAGAGTGTACAGTACTCACATTTATCAGTTGCCACATGTCTTCACCTGTCATTGAATCTTCCTGACATAGCTCTTACGTGTCATAGGAATTCGTCATAACCGTTTTAGCCATGATCTCCTTACACACAATTCAAGATGCCAACACATCAACATTATTTGCAAGAAATACATTTTACAAAACAAATAATAAGAATAGGAATTATCCAAGGTTGAGACACCTTATTCCTAACAATTATAGTAGTCATCTTTCAATAGTTGTTTGCAAATTCTTTATGCTTTACTTATGTTCTTTATATTCTTATTCTTTTTGGGACATTGTTTTGGAGGCTTATTAGTATTTCATTTTTTTATTTTTTTTGAAGAGTAGAATTTTTCTCATGAGGTTTTCTTATTTCTTTGGTTATAAAAGATCTTTTTTCATTTGTATATGGGTACCTCATCGACCAATTAGACAAAAAATTTAAGCACTTTTGCAAAAATGACACTCAATTTTAAGTTATTGATAAAAAGTTGTGAAATGAGAATTTTTTCCCATAGCTATGCCTAAATGGCATACAAAATTTTACAAAATGCCTTTTGCAAAAATGCAAGTCACAATTAAATTGATTTTAAGAGGAATGGAGGTGAAGAGTGCTTGTTTCTATGTGCTTTAATTTGATGGTTGTCCCTTTCAAAGCAAATTCAACAAAGGCAAAACAGATGTACCAATGCAAAGCCAATTTCAAATTTCAAATTTTAGGTTCCCACCCAAACAAAAGAGTGTCAAAGCTTGATTGGAAGGCCGATTTGGAAGTCTGCAGGTCGATGGTCGATCTCCAATAGCTTTCATGCCAAAAAGTGGAATTTAAATCAACTGTAGTAGAAAGCTAGTCGATTTTACTCCACACCCTTTGATTCGATTTGAAATTAATTTATTGATTTTAATAATAGTAAATATTTACAATTTATAATAATATTATTAGAATATTTTTAGATATGATTAAGTGTAAGTTTTTAACATTAATGATGTACCCTTAAATTCTCACATTTCATAAGGTATAATCCAAAACATAAATTTTAAAAACTTCACACAATCATATCTAAAAACATACTTGCAACATTATTATTAATTTTAATTCAAATTTTTATCCAAGTATAGAGGCTTCACCGTCGTCTGTCATTCCCAAACTTGCAGTCCATCTCAGATTTTGATTTACGGAAATGATCCGTGTCAGATTGCAGGTCGATTTCCTTGATAAAATCGCTGGTTCCACCACGCCTTCAAGAGAGACACCAAATAGCAAGTCTGCACGCTAAATAACCAGATCTCTTCACCTGAAACTTGCAAGCAAATACCAATTTCAAATCATATTGTCATCCAAAACAAATTCGGTTTTAAATGCAAATGAGTGGATGGACAAGGATAGGTCGATGCTAAACACAAAGAAAATTCGAATGTTACAAATGGAATTCGCCATGTGCAAGTTGAACTAAGGTGCAGGCCGAGGATGATAACAGGCTGATATGACTTCTCATAGGCAGCAAACTTGATGCCCAAGTACAAATCCTCATCAAAACTGAAGAAATAGAGGTTTATTGACATGGCAGGGAGTTCTATATGGCAGGGATCAGCCAATTTGCTTTAGATCTACGTCAAAGATGCCAAGTGGTTAATATTTATAGGTCTATTTTCAGATGTGAAGCCAATCTTTGTAGAACAGCAAAGCAAAATAACAATGAACACAAATAAATTGGAAAGTAATTTTATTATCATCATTTGGCTCAGCTATAATATCCAATGTATTGGCTTTAAAATGCTATATCTTCCTGTACAAAACTAATTTACGGGAATGAACTTCTCAACTTATCTTATTTCAAACTAACTAAAATATTCAATGTAAATCTTATTTCCTAACAACCCTTTCTAAAGATTCACATTATGAAAAACATGAACAAAATTATATCATCATTTGCACAAACTTCCAAGTCTAGACAAATGTCTGGAATTTCCAACTCTTCTTCATCAACATCAACCTAAACTTCATGGTCTAGGTAAATGTTTTGAACCTGGAACTCTTCATCAACATCAACCTAAACTCCCAGGTCTAGGCAAATGGTTGGTTATCCAACTCTAATTGCATTAACCCAAACTTTTCTTGTCTGGACAAATTTTCCAACATGTGAATCAAGACGTATTCCATTATCCACAAGCATACCACTCATCATGTCTCTCGATTGAGACATACTCAATTAGTTGCAAACTAAAACAACTACTATGCAAATCAAGACAATTTCAATTATCTGCAAAATTCCCCCTTTTCTTCATGAAGAAGGATTCAAAGTATGCTAAGCCCTCTATTTTCTCCAGGGATACAAATAAAAAGTACTTCTCATGCAATAAATCACCCCTGATTGAGAAAGTAACTTGGAATGATAGATATCCTCCAACCTCCAACATAATCTTGTTACACTCTAACCATCAAATGTAACATACTAAGGATCCAAAGTCCACTTATGTGCAACATAGATGACTAGAGCACAATACATATTCATGATTCAATTAAATAATAGGTGACAAGCTCACCAAAAATGCACCTTTTTCAATATGATCAAATTATCCTTATAACAATCTATGTCTCTATAGCAGAAAGTATTGCCTCTAAATTGTGAACCATAAGCATTTTAGAAAGAAACTAAACTGCATACCACAACTACTCCATTGAAAAGTCCCAAAGACTACCCCTCTTCATTCTACCTTTTTGCACACCTTCATAGGAAAAAAAAACAAAAAACACTTACAACCAAAAACAAATCTAAGCCTTTATACAGTTCAGTTTAAACCACTAACCTGTCTTTGTAAATCTATATGCCTTTGTGAATGTTTGCATAGGTAAACACGAGAAACAAGTTTAAATGGAAATATCATTTAACAACTTCAAAAAATTCTTCTAGACTGAGCTTCCAAAAAAACTTTCAATTCAAGCTGCAATAAAGTCAAAGCCATGCAGAGTATAATGCTATATGATCATAAATCACTACAATAAGCATTGCAAATAAATCTACACAATACTGTCTTTACCACTGCACTTAGCAATAAAGTTCAACACCATTTTTTAAATCTTATCTTGAACTTTACAAATAAACCACCCAGGTACCATTCATAAAGCCTTCTTTACTAATTACCCGCATTTAATCTCTAATCTTGCCTTTCCTAATGGATGCACAAGTCTTCACATGTCCAGCATTGACAAGAAAACAAGAATCAATATGCTTTGATACTAATGTAGAACAACAAAGTAAAATAACAATGATAAGATTTACATTTCAAATAAATCGGAAAGTAATTTTATTATCATCAAACTAACTAAATTATTCATTGTAAACATTATTTCCTAATAATCTTGGCCTCAAATTCTCATCAATCTATACATTAACTATTTTTCCAAAGACTTCCAAGAGAAAATATTTGCAAAATATTCCTCACAAAGATAAAATTTAATAAATATGAGAAAATTTCTTCGAATATTTGAAAATAAATTTTAATCATGTAAAAAATATTTCCATAGAATTGCAATCATGCCATTATTTCGTAAGCTTTACACAAAAGAGTGCAAGTATTATGCAAATTTGACATGAGTTTTTTTTTTTAATTTTGCAAATATTGACCCGATTTGAATGATTTGAAATGTCGAGTGCAAATATTTGCACAATTTCCAAATCTCTCCTTGAATTTACAATCTTCACAACAAAATCATGAGTAAAATTATTTGCATTTCCATTTGTATTAGCATGGCTCTAATTCCATGCCAAATTAGGTAGAAATACTAGGCAAAATGCAAATAGGAGAAATAGGCAACATGAGAAGTAAATTCTAAGAAAAAAAATGAAGATGGGATTGAATGAATGGATTTATATAATAAGATGAAGATAGATTTATAGTAAAAAACATTTACTACGCCTATGACGAAATTGCCACATAAGCAAGCTACCACATAAACATGATTATACACCAACAAGTACTACCCCATATACAAAATAAGGCCATAAAAATGTCTATGATGCCTTAGTGTGTTTGTTAATCTAGTTTGATTATAATTATGTCAACAAATGTTGCAAGTGAGAGAAAACAACTAAGTTTAAAGCCCCGCATGAAATATTACTGCTCAAATTGAAACACTCATGTATAAAAAAAATACTATATTATACCTTCCCTTATTCATAAACATGCTTCTCAATTTCTAGAGCTAGACTGGCATCACTTGGTACTCTAAATCAATTCAGACACAATATGGTCACAAAAATGACTCAACAACCAACTTATACTATATCAAACAAGTGCATATTTTGCCATTAACCTCGTGGCCTTCAAAGGGAGAAATCACATGCATGTCTAGTCATCATTAAGTCTCAATTAAGTAGTCCGTGATTAGTTATTTGACTTTTGTTTTTCTCAGACTCACAATCAATATAATATAATATATTATACTTCAATTATTAATTAATAATAGACTATTTTTTTTAAGATATAGTTTAAACGAGGTACAATAAACAGAGATCACATCAAAAGACCCTTAGACCACTGTTCTAAATTGAGAAATCAAGTAATAGATAGCTGCTAATCGTATACAAATTGCAACCTATGTTGTTCTAAGTATACAAACAAGCTATTGATCCTATACAAAAAGCAGCATATATAGTATACAAAAAGTCTATAGTATATTATTCCTCAGTAGTTGTGACTTTCGTTGTAGTTCTCCTAGTTCCAGCTTACCTGTAGACGTGACATGACTGAATGTTCTTCATTTGATCTCGCAGCCTCAATGTCAGAATTGTCTCCGCTATTGATATTGAATCTTATTCCATGCTCTACTTTCTTTGTTTATCTTTTTGTGCCTAATTTTTCACTGTATTTTTTTTTATGAAATTCCATTAACTCTTTGTGGAAAGTGGGGTTTTTAAATTGATTATAGGGCCATGCGTGGCCATATTTGATTTCCTCTTTGTTCATTGTCATTAATAGATCTCCTAGTAGTTTTAGGAATTTGGCGTTTTAGATTTCCATGGCGACTATTGTGATAGCTAAATGTGGGCCTCTAATTTAGCCATACACTTCAACATGGTCATTGTACTTCAGTTGCATACATGAATGAATATTGATTCATTCACCCTGCATGTCTGAAAGAGTTGACCTGTTGCCTTCTAGAAAGCAGGAGTATGAGTTTGCTCTCAGGTCATTGCAAGCTCAGTGACTACACCGAAGACCTAAACGAAGGATTTAAAACTATACGATGAAAGTAAAATGCTGATTAATCTAAATGATTATGCAATTTGTTGTTCATCCAAGCTACTTAAGATTCAGTTTTAGAAGCACTAAATGAAATGTGAGATATTCATTTTAACAACACCAAATCAAA
>MU225714.1:716962-727447 GCA_018584345.1 Thuja plicata | reverse complement strand
TGGATTGTGTATCCTTTTCCCCCTTTAATTCTTGGATTTGAGATTGCATAGTTTGAAGTTGTTTTGATAAAGCTACCATAAGAATCTCTTCTTGCGCGTTGTTAGGACCATAAGGTTTAGCCCATTTGCTTTTAGACATTGTAAGATTGTCTTGATGCGCTTGCATAGAAGACTGAAGAGGAGATATGATGAATCAATTGATTGAATAACATGTGCTGAAGTGATATCTGAAGTGTTGATTAAGTCCAAGACCAAAGGACAAAGGAGATAACGTCCAACTGAAAAGGAGAAGCAATGACTCCGGTCTTGAGTCAAGGTTAACGAACCTCCTCTCGCAACTCAAGATAAGGACAATGCAGACAAATATGATAAGATAACAAGTCACTTGGACTAGCACAACAAAATCAGATTTCATAATAGCAACGAGTCAGACTGTCAATAGATCGCAGTCAAAGAGAGACTAGTAGTGATGATGTTGATGAGAACACAAATTTGTGAAACTTCAGACAGAACCTTCATAGCAGAATAGCAATTTGGACAACAAGTTGGTAGATTTCCAGAGTTTGATAACAGATGCAAAAACTCAGACAAGAGTTGATAGCTAACACCTAGAGGTGCAGATTTTGAATCGTTGATCACTTTGATGTTTCAGACGAGATACGACAGACAAGTATCAAAATTGTACAGTTTTCCAGATTGTTTGATTGTTGTTGTTTTTTCAGTGAACACTCACGCAAGACACATCATGGAGATTGTTTGGTGTAAAAATAAAATAACAGACACACCACAATCCTAGGATAGCCAAGGAAATATCTGTTGAATTCCCACTTGAACCGAAGTTCAGCCACGTCTACTCATAGCGGACAACTTAGAAGCTTGGAGGCACAGGCTCCTCCTTACATGTGCACTCACTTCTCAGGCACACCAAGCTTCCAACCCCAAGGGTAATCACTTCCCAAGGGACCGTTGTCACTACTAAGAGTCGTGAAAGTGTGGGACGTCTTAGTCGGTCTCTTACCTTCCGTGCCAACATATAGAGGGATTTTGGATACTAGAACAAGGTTTGTAGTAAGGACATCCATTCAGGTGGTTGTGATCAAGTCATATTCCCAATTAAGGAGGCTCTCCCAATCGTTTCAAAGCAAGGTTTTCACCTTAACAATGTAGGGACTTCAACGCACTGCTAGGGTACTAGAGGAGATTTTGGTTGCCACAATGAATTCACACCTATCCACTGTGAGACTAATCACAATGACAATTTTTGTATACCAGTTCGGAAGGGCTTGGCTTTAGCCTGTTACCGGTTGGGCAATCCACTCTCACTGGCTTTGTTAAAGCACTCGGGAGGTAGGCACACTAAAGGATTTGTATGGATTTCTCTTTCACCCAAGATCCGCGAAGGCAAGGGGAGAGGATACGTCCATGCAATTCCTAGGATTTACAAAACTAAAATACACTTCAAGCAGAATGAGAAAATGACAATAATGTTTCTGGATTTCTGATCATCCCAAAAGGGCGAGAGCATAGTTTCCTGACATCATTTTCATTCCTAAAACAACAAACACATGTTCATTTTAGTAAGTCCTGCATGTGGGTTCCTATTTTAAGAAATCAAAAACAAAATGCAAGCACAATGTTTTGCATTCTATCGATCAAAGGCAACCGGCAAGATGATTCATTAGTAGTTTATATTTTGTCTTCTTTTTTAACGTCCTGCATCAAACACATTAGTATTTTTCTCAATTTGTCTTCATCCCACGATTTCCAAAGTGCTCCACAGATCATCAGTAAGACAGAAAACATGCATACAAAGGAAAAGCATACAAAACAATTGAAATTAGAAAAAGTGCACCTTGATTTTTTAATGCTTTTTACCTAGTCATAAAGATGAAATTTTTAGATATGTCTCTAGACCAGAAAAATAGAAATGAAAACAAATAACCCCTCTTAAAAATCAATGAGCTTTCCAAAAAAGTAAGAATTTTCAAAAAATTCATTAATTTGTGCCCTCGGGACCCTATTTTTCAAAACAGACCAGTTTTAAAAGATGTATTTATTTCGGTCATTATTTGTCATCAAAACAAAAAACTCAGAAAATAGACCCCATTTAGATTTTGAAGAGTTTTCCAGAAAAGTAAGAATTTTTAAAAAATTCTTTAATTTTTGCCCTAGGGACCCTATTTTTCAAAACAGACCAGTTTTCAAAGATATATTTATTTCAGTCATTATATGTCATTAAAATAAAAAACTCAGAGAATAGACCCCAATTAGAATTGGAAGAGCTTTCCAGAAATGTAAATTTTTTAGAAAAATTCGCTAATTTGCGCCCAGAATTAATTTTTTATGAAAAATCATAAAAATATTATAAATCGCACAAAAGTAATCATAAAAATCTGATTTTCAGACTGTAGGCTCCTGATACCATCCCCAACCTGCAAAAAAAATTTCATAAACAAATTCCAAGCTGTTTATGAGATATGATCAAATAATTGAAAACCTGCATGCAACATCAAAACAATAAACAAAATTGAATGCAAAAGTTAATAATGAGTCCATAAATTGAATATTCTGCCCCACGGTGGGCGCCAGAAATGTGATAGCTAAATGTGGGCCTCTAATTTAGCCATACACTTCAACATGGTCATTGTACTTCAGTTGCATACATGAATGAATATTGATTCATTCACCCTGCATGTCTGAAAGAGTCGACCTGTTGCCTTCTAGAAGGCAGGAGTATGAGCTTGCTCTCAGATCATTGCAAGCTCAGTGACTACACCGAAGACCTAAACGAAGGATTTAAAACTATATGATGAAAGTAAAATGCTGATTAATCTAAATGATTATGCAATTTGTTGTTCATCCAAGCTACTTAAGATTCAGTTTTAGAAGCACTAAATGAAATGTAAGATATTCATTTTAACAACACCAAATCAAAGTGTGCTCTAAATTAGATTGATTTGCTTGAAAGTAATAAACAACAAATAAAAAATAAATGCTAAGAATGCAAGAAGCTAAGACGAAAATGTAGCATAATAACTTTAATTAAAAGATTAGGATCTTTTGTGAGGGAAAAGAGTTTCTCTTTTATAGAAATCTCTCTCGAATCGACGGTCGAGATCGAACAAAAAGAGTGGCTCAGATTTGATTGAAGAAGCACAATCCATGTGCAAGTGATTTGATTGGTCGAGAGAGTTAGTTGACTGAACTGACTGATCAGTTATTTTGGAAACTTCCAAAATCAGTTTACAATTAATTGAAATGTTTCCAAAATGATAGATAGATGAGAATCAATTAAATGAGTGGAACTGGATTGTTTTCATTTTGATAATCAGTCAACTGAATTTGATGATGTCATATGCATTTTTAATAAATTAGTTGATTTTGAATGCACATTTATGATTTTATAATTAATGAGTCATTTAATAGAATTAGTAAGAGTCCTTTTAGCAGGATTAAACTTCTCATCGTTCCTTTCCTTCCAAATAAACCATAAAATATCAACAGAAAAGAACACAGAAAAGAACATATATTATGCATTTTATCTAAATTATTCACATACCCAGTTCAGAATTCTAGCCAATTGACATATTTATTTACATCCAAATTATTTAGCCTTGCACAAAATAGTACCAAATTTCCTTTGCAAAAGTAATTTCAAAGAAATGTGTTTAATTGATTCAGGTATCCTACACATGAACACAAGTCAATATAAAATTTCTTTAATTTATATGACAAACATTGCAGAGTGAGAAACCATCTAAAGCATGTTTTTTCAGGCTCTAAGAAATTGGCCCAAATTAGTTGAAACATTTCTGCCATTGTCTATTTTATCCAAATTAGTATTCCAACATTTATTTTAAGATGATTAGATATATGAACATTATTAGAGAGAGATCTATATTTTCACCATCAATACTTGAGATTGTGATATCGCTATTAAGATTCAACTATGTAGTTTTTAAGTCAAACTCATTGACCCATCTTTTATGAGTAGTAGTTCACAAGAACCCATCTCTCAGGAGAATGAATGGAACATAACACTCATTGCATCTAGGCGATGCTCATAGAGGTGAAGCATCAGGACTTCCTAGGAAGTCAACCATCCTAGTACTACTCCAGCTCATTCGAGAAGTCAGGATGCTTCACCTCTGTAAGCATCAACTAAATGCAATGAGTGCTAAGTGTTCCATTCATTCTAATGAGAGATGGGTTCTTGTGAACCACTACTCATGAAACATGGGTCAATGAGTTTGACTCAAAAACTACACAGTTGAATCTTGATAGCAATATCACAATCTTAAGTATTGGCGGTGAAAATATTTTATGTTTTGATCTCTCAAATGCCTTCTATCTTGAGAAGTATAAAGTGGATAAGGGCACTAAAGAATAGTGTGCATATGCTACCAAAAAAATAAAATGATGTTAAACATGTCGATTACAAATAACTCTTGATATTTAGCTAAAAATTATTACCATCGGGCCAAATATTTATAAAAGGTACAACCACCATGTACTTGGTGTCAACTATGCTCACATCTTTGTTGATGTGTTAATTACAAATTAGTCCACATACTTCTATGTGGATATACTCATATACTCGTAAGATTTGAGTGTCATCTCTCTCTCTCTCTCTCCCCCACCCTATCTCTCCCTCTAACTCTATCTCATTATCTATTTGCCTCCCACTCTTTCTCTATCTACATCTCTACCTATATCGTCCTCTGCTCCCCTCTATCTCTACACATATCTCCCTTTATCTATCCACTCATCTTTCTCTCTCCTCCTAGACCTATATATCTATATCTCTTTGCCTCTCTATCTCTATCTCTCCATATCTATTCTTCTATTTTCTCTAAATCTCTATCTTGATATCTTTCCATTTATTTTTTACCTCTCTCTCTCTCTCTCTCTCTCTCTCTCTCTCTCATCCCCCTCTCTATATCTCCTTACATCTCTATCTATGTATCACTCTATCTCACCATCCATATCTCTCTTCATCTCCTTATACCTCTCTCTATCTTTATCTTTCCCTCTCCCTCTTTCTATCTCTTTTTCTATGTCTCCTTCTTTCTATCTTGCTCTATCTTCTTCTGTACATCTAGCTTCTACTCTCCCCCTCTATCTCTAGAAATGTCTCCCTCTCTATCCATTCATCTCTCTCCCTCCTCATAGACCTCTATATTTATATCTATTTGCCTCTTTATCTCTATCTCTCCATATTTCTTGTTCCATCTTCCCCCAATATCTAATTTGTTATCTATTCATATCTCTATACTCTCCCTCTCCCTCTCTCCTTTGTTTCAATCTCCATCTCTATATCTCTCTTTCTTTTTATGTCCCTATCTCCCCACTTTACCCCTATACTCTCGCTCTTCTATTATCTATCTACCCTATTACATAACCCTATTACATAATAACATGTTGGTAATAAAACTTGAATTGATTTGATTATTTAATAGACACGGGAGTGATTGAAAAAGTGTCACTGAAATAACTGAAAGTACAGTCAGGAATAAAATACGTAATTATTTGTCTTCTAATAAAGTGGCTTTACAAGCTTATTATAATGTTTCCAGCCACATCGATCGTGCTGTACTGTCTTTTAAAACTCACGGGGGAACTTTATTTGCCCTTTTTTATTTGTTTTTTTCGCCTGCCGTCCCACATAATGGGAGACTAAACAAAAGGACAGCCTCAGGGCTTTGTTATGGGTGTACCCGATCTTTCAGATATGCGCTTTGTTTGTGGCTTCAAAGGCTTCAGAATTTCTGCTTTGTTTTGTTTTGCCAACTACAATTCGAGCCAATCATTATTCAATTCATACACATTCATTGTTGAATTTTGTACTTAAATGCAGTTTTGAAGGACATGTCTGTGATTTATAGCTGTTGGTTACGCAATACGTAAACAGACTTTATGAACAAAACAGAAGCTTTAGTTACGCTCTCCTGTAATCAAGATCTTGTCGTCACATCGTTGGGCTCAAATCAGTTTGGCATATGAGACCTTTCATGGATTTCCCTGACGGGATTACTTTCCATTAATCTCTGTAAAATACAGTTTTTTGAGGTTTGCGCACTGATGATGACTACCACAGTAGGTAAACAAAATAATTGAAGATTGAATAAAAAGCTACAAAGTCAGAAACCCTAGCCATTTCAATCCACTATACCGATAAACTTGTAAATAAAGGGGAGCTGATGAAAAACATGTGCCCTTTAACTTTTTTGTTGATTTTATATTATGCAATTTTTTTTGTTGAGATATTGCTTCCCATTATAAATAATACAAAGCTAAAGAAACTATATCTAAGTCTGCTCTTTTTGCATAAATGGAGAGTAAACCGCGTCAAGCTTCAACTGTTTGTTTATCAGCAAACTTGTAATAAAAGTAATGTGAGAAAAGTCAAACGCTGAGAACTTGATGTTTGGACTTTTCACTGGCAGGTCTTTAGATCGTTGTTTGAACGAGAGGATTGGAAGGGAATGTGTAGTTTGAATGGAACTTGGCAAACATCTTTTTGGGTATTCAATTGATTGTATAGCAAGATTTAAGTAGATTAGTTGTAATGTTATGGAAAAAAAAATGGTAAAGTTGTATTTTGATTTAAAAATAAATCTTGACAGGGGAGAGGATCTAAAATATAAGTGCACTTTAAAGTTGCGTATTTTGGCATGTACATAGATGCATGTGTACACATACAAAATTAATTTTTTTATTAAGATGTTCTAGTTGTACTAAACAACAACAAAAAATGAGAAAAAAATGAGGTAAAGGACACCCAAGACCAAGCAAAAGAAAAAATGTCATCATAGCAAATTAGGGTCAACACCACCAAAAACTAGACATGTGCTATTTATTTAACATTCTATTGTGCACACCATTACTAATACATTTACTAGTTCCATATAAGGACTTCTTGTCCCTCTACATTTTTCACTCCATGAAATTTTATATTCTTCACCTTTGCATGTTGTAAGGCATGAATGTCATTTTTATCAATATAGACTTGCAAGTCAATTTTAACATACCTTTATGTAGCAGTACAACTATATTGTTCATCACTAAGCTAGTAGCTTTATAGAGGGCATAAAGGGATTTAAGATGTTCTATAATGCTAACACCCTAGAATTCATTAGTTGCAAGTCAATACCCTCCATCCTCAATAACAACGTTTTATACTACACCTTTACAATGGAGGCATGTTTTGGAGCCTTTAGTTCTTCCTCAAATTTAAAATTTGGACGGATTGAAGCTTCTAAACTAATGCACCTCCCCATCTATCACCATTTCTTTCAATTTCTAAAGAAAATCTACTTTATGGTTCATTGAGACCTAAGATTTCTATTGTCACGCAATCTATTAGGTCCCTTATAACGAGCTTCATCACTTTGAGCATGTCCTTAGGGGGACAATCATTTTATTTATTTTGAGTTGGAAGATTGACACACATCCATGACACAATTGGTACCTAACAACACCCTTTTGAGCCATGATCCTCATGTCAAAACTCATACATGTTGCAAATGTTATAGGAATACACTTGCATATATTTAAAAGTTGTACATACAAAATGTATTTATACAAAACTTTCTTGAATGCACTTGCAAATAAGTATATTTTGTAGATGACCATAAATATGTTAAAAAAAATCTCTACAAATGCTTAGATGCAAGCTAGAGTTGTAGACATGATTATATAAATGTAAAACCTTAACTAAGAAAATAAGTGATCAACATTTTTTTAAGCAAAAAAGTATTGGTTGGTAATGCAAACTTTACATGTGGTTAGTATAGTATACGTAGATATATAGTTTGATATGTATCTTTATTTTCTTTTGATCATTATTACAATTTAAGCATACATGGAACAAGATTTCAAACGTATCATATATGCTATACATGTACATTTTTTTTGGTAGAAAAATGTAACTAGTCATGCACAAAGTCTTTGGTATAGATGTGTGTATAATATATATTGTAAATTTGCAATAACTTAGCTGTATATAGAATTGCATAATCTAACATTTGTGCATCAAGTTAAATTATATATGGCATTAATTGCCAAGAAAATAAAACATTTACAAACTGACTAACCCAACTCGATATAAGCATTCTGAAATGATTAAAGATTTACATGAAAACTTTCTACAAACCTCCATACTCAAATAAATAGAAGCACATACTCTTTTTTAAAATTAAGTCATATACATAAAATTTTACCATAACATGTCAACAATAAATTGCATTTGTTTGCATGAAATAATAATTCATAAATAAGGTTAAGCACGCGCGCACGCGCACGCGCACGTGCACACACACACACACACACACACACACTTGCATGCACACACAAAATAGTAAGTCATAAAAAAGATTAAACACACGTGCACACATACACACACAGATACATAGGCACGTACACACACATACTTAGGCATGCACACATACATGCACCCAGACACACTACTACTCAAACACCCACCCACCCACATATACATGCACCCATAAACACAATCACCCACAACCCCACACACTTATAAATCATGTTAATCATATATATATTTTCTATGACTTAAATCTTATTTCATATTAATAATTAAAAATTCAAAACCCTCTACAAATAAACAAACCCAACAAAAAATCTTTCAAAACACCATACTATGAAAACTCGCTTTGGATCGACATACTTAAATAGATAGAAACACCACCTTACTTGATAACTATGAAAAAAAATCACAAATCATCATACTCAAATGCATTGGAAGAACATGTGTCTTTACTTAAGTCATATACATTTGTGCATATTTCTTTTCCACATGTATTAAAGATGTCATCCCCTTTCCTCCAACCTCCATCAATTTGAATAAATAGTTGTATCCCCAAAAATAAAAACAATAACCAAATGTTCAACTCCCAGCAAGGTAGTTAACCATTGGAATTAAAGAAAGATTAATTTTTTAATCTTAAAACATCTCACCCACGTATAATAGAAGGTAAAGACCAACCTTTGATATTCCTTGATTAATAATATCATTAGTATTTGTCAATTTACTTTATCAAGTAAAAAAATAAAGTTCCATCATTTTGTTCTCGCGAGTGTATAGTTACAAGTTCATGTCATACTGGTGTCATGAATTGTGTAGTTTTGTACATGTTCTTGTCGCCAATTTGATAGGATACAAAAAATTGTGTTGCAAGACCTTGGTTTCAAACTCCAATTGATTTGTCTACATTGAGGCTTCAAGAAAGCATTATGCTGAAGTATTCAACTAATTTTGGCAAGCATCAACCTTATTGAAAAAAACACATAGCTTCAACAACTATGCACAAATTCAATACTTAGACATGTTCCTCCATTGAAGCTCATTCAAGTCAAGCTCACCTTTAATGAATCCAACCTTCATGAACATATGCATTTATACCACATTGCACCTGTATCAACTCATAACACCAAATGTCAAAAGACTTTTCCATTATGACTCCCATGTATACAGATATATAAACATATATGTACTTGTTCTTGTATAAATATTCCACTTGAACATCTTGTCCACACCATCTCAGTTGTCTCCAATAGTTTGACCAACGGATTCTAACAATGTCATAAATATGCTAAGTATCTCCATTAGCATCTAACTCCCCCTTTGACAATGCACTTTACCTTGTTGACATCAATACCAACAACTCTTCTTTACTTTCCAAGCATGCCAACAATCTCCCCCTTTGGCATTGATGGAAACACATACTTTACCTCTTCAATCTTCCACATCATTCTTCCCCTTTGACATCAATGTCCAAAGGGTGAAATATTTAAACTTTTGGAATCAACAATATACTAGCAACTATGATTGTTTTTGATTATGGTAAAAGCAGGTTTTGAAGGGAACCCCGAAACCCTTTAACAAAGCATAGAAAGGAAAGACAAAAAAGCCCAGAGAACAACAGACTGTCCCAAGGAGGGGAGCGGTCTACAGTCGGTCAAAACCCAGATTTGGCAATAGTTACATACAAGACAAAAAACAAAAGAAACGCTGGAAAGAAAACATAAAGAAAGACCGCCAGCACCAAAGTCAGAGCAAAGACTTTAGAAAGCTTTCAGAATCCACCAACTGAGTCTTCATAGTCATCATGTTCTCTCTCAGCTTCTGGAGATTCGAATCCTCGATCTTCAGCTTCTTGGATCTAGTATGTGTTCCAGGGCCCATTTGCTGGGAAGTAACAAGATGATCAGCATTGTCTTTATTACTTTCCAGCCAATTGCTCAGAGAAATCAGGTTCTCGAGGGTAGCCTTCATACCAGTATTTACCAGCGTGAGCAAGTGTTTCAACATTTCTTCATTCCCATTAATTTTCTTTTGAATGGGAATCATAGCTAACTCTACAGCATTTCTGATTTTTTCATCAATTTCAGAACTATGATCATTAACAGGAACATTGGAATTATGGGAAAGATCTTTTCTGATAGTAGTCATGGTTTCTTCAA
>MU225714.1:684901-710420 GCA_018584345.1 Thuja plicata | reverse complement strand
ATTTGTTGATGACATATTATTCACTGGATATGATGACTTATGCAAAGCATTCTCTGTAGCAATGAGTAAAGAGTTTGAGATGTCTATGTTTGGTGAGATCAAATTCTTTGTTGGATTACAAGTTCATCAAATGAAGGATGGTATCTACATTACTCAATCAAAATATATCAGGGAGATACTCAAGAAATTTGGAATGGAAGATTCCAAACCTATTGGAATATCCATGGGTACTGGACAAAAAATGTCTAAGGATGATGATTCAAAGGAGGTAGATCAGACCAATTACAGATCCATGATTTGAAAATTGCAATATGTTGTTCACACTAGACCTGATATTGCATTAGCAGTTGGTATTGTTGCAAGATTCTTAGCCAATCCTAGATATAATTACCTAATGGAAATCAAAAGAATTTTGAGATATATGAAGGGTACTGAAGACTATGGTTTATGGTATAAGAAAGGTGGGAACTTTTATTTGAAGACATTCACTGATGCTGATTGGGCTGAAAGTGTTGATGATAGGAAAAGCACCTGTGGTGGAGCTTTCTTTCTTGGAAAGAGGTTAGTGTCTTGGACTAGCAAGAAACAGAATTGTATCTCTCAGTCTACAACAGAGGCAGAATATGTTGCTACAGTAGTGAACTGTTCAAACATCATATGGTTCAAGCAGTTGTTGTCATGAATGAAGGAAGAAGTAAAAGAACAAACTATTATCTATTGTGACAACACTAATGCCATTAACATTTCAAAGAATCCTGTGATGCACACCAAAACCAAGTATATAGAAATACAGTATCATTTCTTGAGGGAATTGGTACAGAGTAAAGAAGTAAGGTTGGAATATGTGAGTACTAAAGAACAAGTTGCAGACATATTCACCAAACCTTTACCTAAGGATGTATTTTTTGTATCTTAGAGGAAAGCTAGGGGTGCTTCCCCCTAACTAAAGCTCACTAATTTATAGTTTAATGATGCATCAACTCGAGCCACAGTGAAGATCTATTAGTTGATGCAGGTACATCAGAGCCCATTGGATATGAATTAGTACATTCAGGTACATTACAACTTCAAAGAGAAATAGTATTGACTATTGGTATTGATATTTAGTATTTGTGGAGATGGAGTCTTTGACATCTATTGTCAAAGAGGGAGAGTTTGATATAATACAAAAGAAATTAATCAAGAAACTGAATTTGTGTTATGCCCTGCATCCCCGTCCCTACATTTTGTGTGCAAAATGTTGGGTTCCCTTTTTCGTTTTTGCTTGCGGCTTTGCCTTTTGTCTTTCTTCCCCTTCTGTTTTCTTTCTCGGGGGTTTTCTTCCCCGGTGTGGTGTTTTGTTTGTTTGGTTTTTTCCTCCGGGACTTCGGTCGCGGAGGTTGTCCTTCGTTGGGAACCGGACTCCGGACTCCGGGATTATTCGCCATGATGTTCTTAAGGATATCATCGCGGGGAATCCCCGGGCCCGAGGTCCGGAGGTTTGCTTGTCCGGAGATTGCCGGAGGGATGAGGATTACCTTTTTACCGCGGGTATAAATAGAACTTATCTATCACTTTCACATTTACCGCAATTAAAACTTTCGAGCACTAAGAGCGATTTCAAAGCGATTAACAGAGCATTTGTAGAGAGTTAGTGATAATCAACGCTTAACCTTTTCAGTCATTTTTAGGCAATTGCAAGTGCTTCGTGGTGGCGATTGTGACCAGTTGACGAGCTGTAGTTGTTGCAGAGCTCTCATGGTAGTAACTCCTTCCTTTCCTCCACCTTCTGCATTCTCAGGTTGGTGTTTCCGTTTCCGCCTTTCTATTTTCTTCTGTTTTGTTTGGTTTCTTTTGTCTTGTTTGCTTTGTCATCTGTTTCATCTGGTTTTCTATTTTCTGGTTTTGCCGCCCGTTGGTGGGTCGGCTTTGCCCGAGGGTTGTCCGCCCTCTGTGCAGGCGTCTGTCGGTTTGTAGATAGCTATTTTTGTCTCTGCCTTGTCTGGTTTTCCCGCGGACGTCGTTCCGCGTTGTATATATGTTTATTTGTGTATATTTGTACATAGTCTTTGTATATCCCTCTGTTTCTGTGTGTATATTCCTTCGGCCTTCATGTATATCCTTTCGGGTGGCTTGACAAGCTGGTCGAGTCGCTTGTGTTTCTGGTTTTTCGCCCATGAACTCGTTTCGGGCAAAAAACCACCTGTTTGAAACTCGGCTCTCGGCCGGTTTCAAACAGGCGGTTTTCTCTCTCCATAAAACTAGTCAGAACCTCATTTATGTCCCATGCGCACAATCAATTCTAGCCAAGTGGCCTTCACTTTTCGTGCGTTCAGACAGTGTGCTCCGCCGTCATCGCCATAACTCCCATTTAATACCTACGCACGTGGCCCCTACGTGGGCTTGATGACTTGTCTTTTACACGTCCCCACCAACGGTCACTTCTCTGGGGTTTGGGTCTCCTACCATCATCCATCATATGTCTTTACCAAGTGTGATAAAATCCATGGACCCAGATGTTTAATAAAAATCTTAAGTTTATGTGATGCGTTCGCTTTTCGGTTGTCTTTGCATGAAATTAACTTTTCAGGAAAAACAAGCATCATGGTGGTAACATCTCCGGACCCCAGAATATCTATTTTGATGAATGTGTTCTGATGGTCACTTTGTCTCGCAGGTTCCCGGAGCTCATTTCCCAAACATGTCTGAAGCATCCGCATCTTCTCCACCCAGAAGTCCGGAGCTACCTTCCGCAGCAGCAACCAGGGCAGCAGTAAAGTTGAAAATGGAGAAGGCCCTAGAGAAGATGCCCCTGACTATGAAATTTTTGCAGGACAACGTCATTATGGGCTTAAAGATTGAGTCCAAAGTCAAGCTGATAACCGACACCAGCGTCGGAACATGGCCGGAGATGCAGGCCTTGGTGAAAATAATGCACATCTAGTGGCAGGCTGGAGATCAGTTGGCAATCAACGTGGGAAATTCCAGAATCCTCAGGGCGGCTTGTTTTCCGTGCTCCGTACAATCTCCAGAGCTTATCTTGACATTCGCCACCAATTACAATTCTTTTGTTTGGGCCGTTATGCTCGCGGCCGCAGAATTAACGGGATACCCCACTCCTCTGGTATCCTTCGACCCAGTTACATTCTAAGCAAGCTTGGGAATCCCACAATTTGATAAGGCCTCGGTGGTTACAAGGACTGATTCCTTGGCCCAATTCACACAGCTGGAGGATGCCGCCCAGGTATATATGAATACCCACTGGCTCAAGGCCCCAAAGAGGGACCCTAAAAGAATGAAGATAGAAATTCCCCGCTCTGAGTTCAAGGAGAGCATCCAGATGGGGATGATAACATTAGCCCGGGTCTTTGGGTAGCCCTCCGCCCAAGAGTTTTCTCGATGGATGTACTACTTCCTCCTCGGCATCTCCACCAAGGGAGGATACTTCGACTGGGCGACAATAATCTCCAACCACGTCGACTCCCAGTTCCAGCAGCTAAACAGGAAGAAGAAATTTTACATGTCTTCCTATGTTTTATGGGCCCTAGCGCAGCAGAGGCCCCACGCCCACGGCCTACTTATATACGGAATGCTCGGGATTGGCCTAGGACAAAAGGCAACGTGGGACCATTTCCCACAAGTCCAATGGGAGGCCAGCTTCCCCAGTTTTTGCCGGGTAAACGACGCGTTCGTTTATTATCATCTGCTTACACCCACACGGGATGATGGATGCCTCCTGTCCTCAGAGGCGATGAATTTAGTCCATAGCTATGGACATTATTATATTCAATTCCAACAGCACACCTACATTAGGGTCACCGGCTTCTCCGGGAAACCCTACTTGTTGCCCAAACACTGTGGGGACAAGATCGTGCTCTTGGAGTATTGCAGGCAAATGATGGAGGTGCATGCCCTCTTTACCCTCAAAAAGATCCCCAACATTCCATTCCCAATCACCTGTGGGAACTACACATGCAGTCTGGCCGCCGCAAAAGAGGCAGACAATGAGCTGAAAAGTTACAACTTGCAAGAATTTTATTTGGCGCGGAAAAATTTTGATCCGCATAGAAGGATAGCAACGGCACTGCCCCGGGCTTCAGAGCCCCATCATATCCATATGGAGGACTTCTGGGTAGATTGTTAGGATGATGTGGAGGTGCAGAGTAGGCACTACATCAGAATGATGACCGGTATGATGCAGAAGTTGAAGCTCTAGAGGTTCCCGACAGACTTCTCAGATGCCACCCCCACTACCGATCCCCAGTACAAGGCAAAGGGGATCGACACAAGGGCTCTCCCACCAGTAAATGGGGATGCCCAAGAAAGGGCCCATAATTGAAGACTTCACTTGAGAAGTAGTTGAGCGAAGACACACCTATTTCAAGAAGGTGTGCCCCAGAAGTACCCGCTGAGCAGCCCAGCCGATGCCAAAATTAACTCTGCAGCCAGTACCAAAATTGACTCTGGGGGCTGGGACTTCTTCACAGGGAGAAGAAAAAGGTAAAGGAATAGATACAACCCCTCCTGCGAAAGAAGTCTCCATCAAGGAACAAATCAAACAATCAGTGGCAGCCTCCCAACAGATGAGGGAGAAATTAATAACGCGGCTGGCCACTCCACCACTCATGGCCGGGCCAATTCGTCCCTCCTCCCCATCATTGGAAGCCTTAATGGTAAGGGCACCGGGGGTGGATCCCATGGAGGTGGCAGTAATAAGAGATGCGGGGCCACATTTGGTTACCCGGAGAAAGAAGAAGCCTAGCAAGAAACCTAAGGCAGAATCGGAGCCTGGAGCATCCCGACCCCAACAAGTAGAAATCCTCTCTTCTAGTTCCCTGGAGCCGGAGAAGGAAACAGAGCCCACAGGAGTCCTGACCAGTCCCCCTGCGCAAGAATAATTCGATGATGTATTTGCAACCGACGAGTTCGGAAACTTGCAGGGGGACAATACACAAACAGAGACAGAGGTCCCTGGGGCAGGACAGGGAGCTGCAGAGCAGGAAGCTCCTGAACAAGAACCTGCACGGGAACAAGAGAAGCAAGTAGAAGAAAAAGAGCCAGAGCCGGAGATTGCCTCCGGGGCTCAAGCGATGCAAGGTCCGGGAGTGGACCAACAAAAACAAGGTGAACAAATGACATCCGCTGGGGGAACCAGACCTTTGGGGATAACCGTAACCCTAGCCGCCACGTTCCAAAGGCCACTCCCAGGAGCAACCTTCGGGTAGGTGATTACAGTGGCCCAAACTCTAAATCTCGGCCCAACACCTCCCCTACTGCCAAAAGAGGTGCTAACAGAAGAAGGGGCCCTGACAATAGAAGAAGAGCAACAGGGAGAGCAATTTGAAGAAGAAATCCCCGAGGAAGCCAACCAAAGTCCAGACCAAGTAATAGATACGGAGGACAAGGTTGAGGAGATGGAAACTCAATTGGACGTTGTTGTAGAAGAAGTAGATGCGGGGAGAGGGACGGATGAGGTCCATGCCACTGAGGAGCAACAACCACAAAACACTGGGGAAGAATCAAGGGAACAAATTTTGGCGGGAAGGCCACCCCTCCCATCTTAGTGGCTGATAGAGAGAAAAAAAAGAAAAGCTCAGTCCGCCCCCGTGACTCCTCTCTCCCTGGCCGAAATGATGGCCCAAGTCCAGGCCCCGCCAAAGGCCAAAAAATCCCAGACAGTTCATACCCTTCAAACTGGGCCGGGTGGAGAAACAGTTGTCGTTGTGGTAACACCTTCCCCAGATGTCGATGAAGCAACCACAGAGCCCGGAGACTATAATGTTGCAGAGGTATCACTAGGAAAAAGGGGAAAGCAAGGTGAGGTAGACTTGCTGAAGGAGGCAGCAAGGGCAGTAGAGGCCCGTTATGAATAGGAAGCCCAGAGGCTCAAAGCAGAAAAAGTGAAGAACGCAAACCTTATGGGGTTGCTCACTGAGCTAGCTCGACCCATTAATGCCGCTCCTCCGGAGGCCTCCACCTCTGAAGATCTACCGTAGAGTGACATAGACTCCTTATGAGTAATGAAGAAGAAAGCCCAGGCAGTGGACGAGTGGGTCGCCCTACAGATAGGAAACACCCGACGTTTCCTGGTATCCACCCTCCCAGATTTATACACGGCCTGATAGGTCATTCACCAGGCAGAGACTCTTATTGACCTATGGGAGGGTGATGCTGAGAATTACCAGGCATGGAAGGTGGAGCTCGAGGAACTCCTTACCCTGGGAGAGGATATGATTTCTGAATCTAGAATTCTGGGGGATGAATCATTTGATTTTGTCAGAACCCAGCACTCTAGACTTGACCTCACATTAGAGGTAATCAAGCAACTGGTAGGGTCCCTGCAAGATAAGGTTAACACCATGAAGTATTCTTTCAATTTGTATAAGTCTTTTGTAATAAAGACTTCTGGGGCTGATCCCCTTAGCACAGATACATGTACCCCCAAAGATTCAGTTTTGGGGAGTTTTGATGAAATAATAAAGTCCTGGTACCAATCTTCGGAAGAGATAGATGGGGCCAAGATGGCAAAGTTAACTCGCATGATACTTAGTGGTCATAACGCGGTAAGAATGGCTGACGAGTTTAAAGAGAATGTTCCAGACCTGGGGGAACAAATTGAAGTGGCCAAGTATCGAAGGGCCAGCATAAAAGATGTGGATGAGGATGGCATTTCCTGCCTCCTCCAGGATTTCAATGATAATAAGAAACCTTGAGCTTTCTCCGGAGGCCTGGGAAACTTGAGCGTTGGGTATTCTTTATTCTTTTGGGATGTAAGTTCCCGGATCCCAGAGTCCCGGATCCAAAAATTTTGTATTCTTTCAAGTGATCCATGTCCCAGTCCCTGAGGCTGACCGGTCACTTTCAGAAGTGGTTAATAAAGGCTGTCAGAAGGTGGTTAGCTACATCAAGAGGGTGTCGACTCAGCGGTTGGTTTATGACAGGATGGTCTTCTTGAGGCGCCGCTCAGGAGTACACCTGGCACATTGGAGACAGGGTGCCGCATTTCCCATTTATGAGGCATGTAGCTTCAATCCCCGGGGGACCTACTTTCTTCTTTCTCCTTCTTGGCTCTCTTCTCGAAGCTGATTCTTCCGTTGTATATTCCTGTCTTATTCTTATGACATGGCAGACCTATTCTGTCTCAAGGTCTTTTGTAGGGTGGTGCAGGTAGTACCGGCCCCCAGATATTGTATTTTATTGAAACATAATGTAAAATAGGGTTAGGGTCAGAAAAGAGTTGTATAAATAACCAAATTGGCCTATTTCCAAGGGTTGGTGAAATTGATGATTTTGTTGTCCATAGTAATAGCAAAGTGAATTCTCATTTTAAGTTGCAGAGCTCAATGCTCCATTGTTCTGTTTTCAATAGTTAGATGCTCCCTTGGAGCCACCATTGTATCATGCACCAGTGCTTGCTGAAAGAAATGTTAATGAAGAAGGAAGAATTCTTTTCAATGATGTTGTTGGCATTCCCGCTCCTGAGTTAATGGTATTTCATGCTTTATGTTCTTTATTTCTTCTACTCTAATATGTTGAAATAGATTAACGACCTCTTTTCCCTTGTTACTGATGAAGTTCTAACTGATGGTTATGTGTTTCTTTGGTATTTAGTGTAGTATGTCAGAGTATTATTGATGTTCTGAATGTTTAAACACAACTATAGTTAGATGAAGTGCTTATAACCCTGCAGGATCTTTTTCATTTTATTTTTTAAGTATAGAATGTTTGAGGAAGCCTTACCGTATTGAATCTCCAGAGGTAATGAGTTGAAGAAACCAGCTATCCCCCTCGAAAACAGACACTTCTCCCAACTGAGCCCCGCACCGTCATGACCTGACACCCAGGTGCTTGAAGGCCCGGGAAATTTAATTTCCCCAGACAACCTTTGCAGGCGGAGTTGGCCAGTATCCTTGGAACCCGGTGACAACTTATGACTGTTGGCAGACCCGGTCAGCAAAACCCCGTCAATAGAAACTGCCGCTAGAAGGAGGGCATGAACTCGTCCCCTTCCAGAGATTTTGATTTTACACCTTCTGAGGGTTCCCCGAGTTATAGTTTTAAGAGACAAGCCTTTAGCGGGATTGGGTCTTTCTCTCTAGCAAAATTTGAAAGAGTCCTTAGGTCTTCCCCGAATCCTGGAAGGTTTGTCGAACTCGAGCCTCCTGCTCGAAAGAAGCGGACCTCGAAAATCATACCCGCCACTATTGTCTGGGGGTCTAGCATACTTCAGAATACCCAAACTTCTCAGGAAATCCCGGGAACTAGTGCCCAAACTACCTAACATATAGTTCCCCCAATGGCCGCATATTTCAGAAACATCGGGTCCCCAATGGGGACTTTTTCGGGCGCAATCAACGACTTACCCTCTCACCCGGAGAAGATCTGCCCACGATATGAGCACTTAGGCTCAAGAACCGCAGAAGAGCATTTACAGGCATACAAGGATGCCATGAACCGACACTGGATCCAACATGAAGATGTTGTGACTCGGATGTTTCCCTTGTCTCTAAGACTAGGTGAGTTAAACTGGTACCTTAACCTTCCTGCCAACTCCATAAATAGTTGGCAGGACATGGAGGACGCCTTTCTGGCTACCTTTCGCGTGCATGTGGACCCAGCCTGGTCCCATAGCCAGTTCATCTCCATCAGGAAGGAACCAAATGAACCTCTTGCAGCATTCAACCATAGGTTCCAGCGTGCCCTGAAACGGTGCACGGGCCCTTTTATTCCATCCCCAGAAGTAACTATACAGACTTACCTTAATGCGATGGACCCTTTCGTTGCCACTCTCCTTTGGAGAACAACCACCGCGGGCGCCCGGGACACCTTGGCAAAATTCTATAACCTAGCTTTAGAATTGTCCCGTGGTCTCAACAAATCCCTGGGTGGGATTGGGCAGAATACGCCCTTCAACATAATCCCTGGTGGAACTATGTATGCCGGGGGTTACAACCCCAATCTGGTAATGGGTGCCCCGTCTATGGCGATGAATCCTCCGCCACCCCTGATAGACCAATAGGCACGGTACGTTTACCCGACTCAGACCCAGATGGTGCCGGGTCTGGAAGCTTTTCCTTGGAATCAGCCGTAGCAGGCACAACAGTCTCAGACACAACCATCCGGAATGCCCTTCTTCTAGTCGTCCGCGACTGAGGATTACCGCCCTCGTCTCTGGCTAATACTACTGCCTTCCTGGGAAACCAACAACCACAACAACTGTCACATTGTGACGCCAACACTCAGTTGACCGCTGAGGTCGAATCCCTCCGGCGAATGTTGTCTACTTTGACTGTGGACATGGGTCAACTAAAGGCGGGGTCCTACGCGCCCCAGAATTCAAATTCCCAGAGAGGTAACATTTTCTCCAGCCAACGAAACAACAACGCCGGAGGAAGAAATTTCAACAACGGGCCTAGGCCCAATCAACAACAATGGAATAATAACGCGAACAGCGGAGGCCCGCCTCCAAACCAAAACACCAACCAAAATGGTGCTGGACCATCACATTTCACACCAGTGGCAGACTTCCAGCCCATGACTAATTGGTGTAGATTTCACGACACGGGTTCGCACAACGAGGTGAATTGTGCCACTTTGGAAAAGGTCATCATGATCTCCCAGCTAGACAGGCAACAGTCGCACGACACCACCCCTCCAGAACCCCATGTCCAAGAGCCAACCCACAGTGCCTTCACTTGTGACACCATCTTCTTCAAAACTTACACACCCTTACCACCCTGCAGACTCCGTATAATACTCGGAGTCGGGTTGGTAAAGGACCAGCTTACACACCCACACCTCCTATCAAAGACACTCCTCCTCCCCAGAATAACACGACTGACCAACCTGCTCCTCCAAAAGGTCCTAGCTCTAACCAAGCGAAAGACCTGGCCGAGGAAAATCACCAATTCCCGGGAGGAAGATTCGATATTACGAAGGCGTTAGAACAGACCACCACCTCCATGACCTTGATGGAGGTTTTGCTAAACTGTCCCGAGCAGAAGAACTCTCTTCTGAAACTCTTGGGAAACCTGGAAGCCGTCAGCCGCCCACCCAAGACTGTCTCATTCGAGGATGCTAATGCGACCGTCTTCCGGGGGAACAATGAGGATCCTCCCTTCCTACTAGGCCTGAATATCCAAGGCAAAAATATACAGAACTACTTAGTAGACTCCGGAGCTTCAGGTAATATCATGCCCTTGTCCATTTGTCAGAAGCTCAGATTCCATCCCACCCCATCCAATGGCGCAGTGATCCAATTGGCTATGACTGCTGTGAAAATGGTGGGGGAATTGAGGAACGTCCGGATACAGCTTATCCAGGACCCCAGGATAGCCAGCATAATTGACATCCAAGTGGTGGACATCCCAGAGACTTACAGGATGCTATTAAGTCAGAATTGGTCTAAGTCCCTGAAGGGATACTTTTCGACCGACTTCACCCATTTATGGCTTCCATGGGAAGGAGAGTCCAATAAGATCCAGGTTGAAAGTGAACCCCGGATGAAACAGGCCCTTACCGAGGTTGGGAGGGTCAATGAGGTCTTTTTCTCTGAGACTTCTCTGGGGGTGTACCAACCTTTTGGAATTTTAACATTCGATTTCATCCCCAGAGAGGATCCAGCAGTGCTGCAGAGAGCCTAGGACCTAGAAGAAAAGATGAGAGTTGAGGTTGACTCTCAAGGTGCCATAGTAACCCTTGATACACTCCTGTCCAGCACTTGGTACCGAGTACACTACCAGAAACACTCAGAGCTCAAGTGTGGGTCATGTCTTTCGATCGCTAACCGGCACCTCGATACCCTCCAGAATAAACAACATGTAACTGATTCCCCAGGGTCCAGTGTTTGTACGGGATGCACTCCTTTGGTGCCATCTCCTCGGGAATCCCGAATCCAAACACCTCCAAAGGTAAACTCTACCTCCACACAGTAGTCCGAGAGGGAGCCCCTCCCAAATCTCCCAATAGTAATCCAAAGAATACTCCCCCTCCCCAGCCCCAGATTACGAACAATGGCTTGTGGACCCTCAAGTTTGACGGGTCCCGATCTAAGCAAGGTTGTGGGACTGGGGTAGAACTAATCAACCCGTGAGGGAAGTCCTTCCTCGCGTCCTATAGACTGTAGTTTCACTATAAAAACAACGTCACAAAGTATGAGGCTTTGGTCCTTGGACTCTTATTTGCGCTAAGGAAAGGTGTCACCCACCTCCGGGCTCTGGGTGATTTTGAGTTGATTGTTAAACAAGTCTGGAGTCAATACACATGTCATGACAAGAGGCTGGCCGCATACTGCAACCGGGCTTGGAGCCTTATTGAAGATTTTGATGCCTTCAACATTGACCTCGTTCCCCGGTGACAGAACTATGTCCCAGATGCCCTCGCAGTTTCTGCCAGCACACTTGAGCCAATGGCCGACTTGCGACTCTGGAGATTTTCAGTTGAGATGGTCCCTACCCTGTCCATTCCAGATAATGTCACCCACTTTTAGGTTTTTGAGGACGATCAGCATATCCTGGCCTTCATGGCGAATGTTGGTGTCTTTGAAAATCAGATAGTGGAAGAACGAGACCATGACGATACTGGGCAGGGTGATGAAGATGATGGGATCATGGACTTACCTACTAACACCATCCCAAAGGGGATGGTTGCACTAGAACGAATCTTCGACTCGGACCCTCGGGTCCGGGAGAAGGTGTCATCCTCCTCTGAGGGAGGAAAGTTTGAAAAAGTTAACATTGGCCAGCCCAGCGAGGAAAAGATTATTCACATTGGTACCTCCTGCTCCCCTGAGGAAAAGGAGAAGATTCTCGCAGTTCTCCGAGATACATCGACGTAATTGCCTGGGGTTATGAAGACTTGAAAACATATGACACATCCATCATGACCCATACTACTCCCCTAAAACTTGATGCTAAGCCCTTCCGACAAAAGAAAAGACCAGTCAACCCCCTGATAGAGCCTTTGATTCGTCAAGAGGTAGACAAACTGTTGTCAGCCTGAATAATCTTCCCAATCTGGCATACTACGTGGGTTGTGAACCTGGTCCCTGTGAGGAAGAAGAACGATGAGATTCGACTTTGCGTGGATTTTTAAAACTTAAACAAGGCCTCTAAGAAGGATAATCACCCTCTCCCTTCGTTGGATGAGGTGTTACAGATAGTGAATGGATCCCAGATGATGTCCTTCTTGGATGGGTACTCGGGATATAACCAGGTCATGGTTAAGTATGAAGACAGGGAGAAAACAACGTTTACCACCAAGTGGGGAACGTTTGCATACAGAAGAATGCCTTTTGGTCTGATCAATGTAGGGGCTACATTTCAAAAGGCCATGGACATTGCGTTCGAGGGCCTTGTAAACCAGTGCATAATCATCTACATGGATGATTTGACCATCTTTTCCCAGGACAGGCGTGACCATGCCGCCCATCTCACTCAAATCTGTGAGAGATGTCGTTGATATGGAATATCCCTCAACCCCAAGAAGTGCATATTCGGGGTCACTGAGGGGAAGTTGCTCGAGCATATCGTCTTCGAGAAGGGTATATCCATAGACCCTGATAGAGTCAAAGCATTGCTAAACTTACAAATGCCTGGCAGCAAGAAAGAGATGCGATCCTTCTTCGGAAAGATCAACTTCATACGGCGGTTCATCACGGGATTCGTAGAAATAGTCAAACCGCTCAATGACATGATGAAGAAGGATACTAAAATTGAATGGAGTCCTAAAGCAAAACGGGCATTCGCCCAGATCAAACAAACAATAATGGAAGCACCTGTCCTGGCTAGTCCGGACTATTTCCTTCCGTTTTACATTTACTCTGCTTCGCCGCACTCTATCGCGGCAATGTTGACTCAAAAGGTTGAAGGGGAGGAATGACCAATAGCTTTCATGAGATCCCCCTTCAAGAATGCCGAAGTCCGATATTCATCACTAGAAAAGAAGGCCTTCGCTCTAGTTCGCGCCGTGAAGAAATTTCGGCATTATATTCTCCAGAGCAAGGTACATGCTATCATTCTGGACCAGGCCGTCAAGTCTCTGCTGATGCAGAGTGAATTGGGCGAGAGACGGGAGAAATGGATGGCCATCCTCCAGGAGTATGACTTAGAAATGCAGCCCATGAAGATAGTCCAGGGCAGGGACTAAGTCGAGCGATGGCATAAGAGACTCCCTGCTTAGAATGTCAGACTTACACCATGGAGTCCATCACTCAAGACCTGTGGTATACCGATTTGGTATATTTTCTGCTAAATAATAAATGCCTGGAGGGATTACCTCCCCACAAATGCTGCACCCTGCGGATGAAAAGCGCCCACTTCATGATCAAAAACTCTGTGCTCTACCGCAGAAACTACGAGGGAGTGTACCTCCGGTGCATCAACAGAGACCAAGATGTGAGAGTGATTAATGAATTTCACAGGTAGTTTGGAACCGGGCATGGCTTAGCCGATGCCACTACCCATCAGATCCTTCTGGCCGAGTACTATTGGCCCTGTATATTCAAGGATGTTTACACTCATGTCAGGAAATGCCATACTTGCCAAACCGCAGCGCATCGTGAGACTAACCCAGCCATGCCTTTACAACCATTCTACGAGGCTAAACCCTTCTCCCAATGGGCATTTGACTTCATCGGGGAAATCAACCCCAACTCATCTGCCAATCACCAATACATACTCACTGCTACTGATTACTGCACTCGGTGGTCTGAGGCTATACCTTGTAAAAACAACACGATAGACGCAGTTATCAAATTCCTGGAAGAAAGCATCGTCACAAGGTTTGGAATGCCCTTCGCTTTGGTATGTGACAATGGTTCAGCATTTTATTCGGCGCAGTTACTCGAATGGACCTACAATCGGAAGATCACTTTGAAGTTCTCCATCAATTATTATCCCCAGGGAAACGGCGTTGCTGAATCAACGAACAAAAGTCTACTTGAAGTGATCAAACACCTGCTAGAACAGAATCCCTGGGATTGGCACCAACAGTTGAAATTTGCCCTCTGGGCGGATCACATTCGTATTAAGGCCGCCCTGGGGACATCCCCGTTCCATCTGGTTTATGGTCAGAACCCTGTATTCCGAGTCAACTTACAGATCCCAGTTTTACAGTTTATGCAGGAATTTGGCAACATGGACAACATCGTGGAGGTTTGACTCTTAAATCTGGTGTGGATGGAAGAATAGCGAGACACAGCCCTTGAACATTTCGCATGTCACCAAGCACTGGTAAAATGATGGTTTGACAAAAGAGCCCAATACGAGGCTTTTCAGATCTCGGATTTGGTCCTGTTGTGGGACAAGGCCCGGGAGAAGAAAGGAAAGCATACCAAGTTCCAACGGCTCTGGCTCGGACCATATCTCATCTCAGAAATCTGCGGGGCAAAAACTTACCGCCTTAACACCCTGACTGGTGAACCTGTCACATTGCCCGTTAATGGACAGTTTCTCAAACACTACTTCGAGTAGGGTAAGTTTGTCCAAAGTTGTATTATATGTAAAGCCTTCCGCTTTTAAATATTTCTTCTAGGTGCCTCGTTGCAAGGTACCCCGTCTTGTAAATAGTCTTGTCGGCTATCCTCCGGGGTAGTCCTCTTTTGTTGTTTTTGTTTTCTCTTTCGCTTTTCTTTCCGGGTCCTAGCATTTTTTTTCTGTCTTGCAGGAATTGGAATGCTTCGCATAAACTCTGGTTTCTGGTACGATGTCTACAACATGGTGAAATTTAGAATCTGTCTTTAGCACGGTGGAGTCGGCCCGATCTTCGGGGTTGTCTCGCAGGTTATGGCACATTTTGAGTAATCTCCATCAGGTGTTGTCTCCGGGAGTCTGGCAATCAGTGAACACAAATAATATAAGGAACAAGTAATCGGACACACCGAGGGTAGATCGGTTGTACTAATTGGTTGACTCAGGTCTGAAACTTTAAAGAATTCTTTCCAGGTCCGGAGCTTTATCCCCTCTTCAAACATCTAAGTGTAGGTGGATAGGTGAAAGAAGTACCGCCATTGAAATTAGCTAAGCTTAAGTTTAATGGTGAAAGAAGTACCGCCTACCCCACCTAGAAACAAACAAAATAGCAAAAGAGGGAAAGCGGGACGAAACTCCGGTCTCCGGGGGAAGCGAGCAAATTAATGACTGGTTCGATGTAATCAGTGCCTCTTCTCTACTCCTCCCAGAGGTCATCAGCTTGATTTCCTTCCAAAGCACACACAACACCACTGGTTAAGGACTACAGACTAATTCCTGTGTGGTTGGATTCTCTCAGATATGTTACTCTCTGCCTATCAGACGCTTCGGAAAGTGGCTTGTTCTAGTTTTGCTAACCAGAGATTCTATAGTTCTCAAATGTACTAAGGCATTTGTCCCAGATAGTCGCCATTTGTTATTCCCTGCATCCCCGTCTCTACATTTTGTGTGCAAAATGTTGGGTCCCCCTTTTTCATTTTTGCTTGCGGCTTTGCCTTTTGTCTTTCTTCCCCTTCTGTTTTCTTTCTCCGGGGTTTTCTTCCCCGGTGTGGTTTTTTTTTTATTTGGTTTTTGCCTCCGGGACTCCGGTCTCGGAGGTTGTCCTTCGTTGGGAACCGGACTCCAGACTCCGGGATTCTTCGCCATGATGTTCTTAAGGATATCATCACGGGGAATCCCTAGGCCCGGGGTCTGAAGGTTTGCTTGTCTGGAGATTTCCAGAGGGATGAGGATTACCTTTTTACCGTGGGTATAAATAAAACTTATCTTTCACTTTCACATTTACCGCGATTAAAACTTTCGAGCACTCAGAGCGATTAACAGAGTGATTTCAAAGTGATTAACAGAGCATTTGTAGAGAGTTAGTGATAATCAACGCTTAACCTTTTCAGTCATTTTCAGGCAATTACGAGTTCTTCGTGGTGACGATTATGACCGGTTGACGAGCTGTAGTTGTTGCAGAGCTCTCGCGGTAGTAACTCCTTCCTTTCCTCCGCTTTCTGCATTCTCAGGTTGGTGTTTCTGTTTCTGCCTTTCTGTTTTCTTCTGTTTTGTTTGGTTTCTTTTGTCTTGTTTGCTTTGTCATCTATTTCATCTGGTTTTCTGTTTTCTGGTTTTGCCACCCATTGGTGGGTTGGCTCTGCCCGAGGGTTGTCTGCCCTCTATGCAGGTGTCTGTCGGTTTGTAGATAGCTATTTTTGTCTCTGCCTTGTCTGGTTTTCCAGCGGACGTCGTTCCGCGTTGTATATGTGTATTTGTGTATATTTGTACATAGTTTTTATATATCCCTCTGTTTCTATGTGTATATTCCTTCGGCCTTCATGTATATCCTTTCGGGTGGCTTGACAAGCTGGTCGAGTCGCCTGTGTTTCTGGTTTTTCGCCCATGAACTCATTTCGGGCAGAAAACCACCTGTTTGAAACTTGGTTCTCGGCCGGTTTCAATCATGCAATTTTCTCTCTCCTCCATAAAACCAGTCATAACCTCATTTATGTCCCATGTGCACAATCAATTCCAGCCAAGTGGCCGTCGCTTTTCGCGCGTTCGGACAGTTGGCTCCGTCATCATCGCAATAACTCCCATTCAATACCTACGCACGTGGCGCCCATGTGGGCTTGATGACTTGTCTTTTACACGTCCCCACCAATGGTCACTTCTTCAGGTTTTGGGTCTCCTACCATCATCCATCCTATGTCTTTACCAAGTGTGATAAAATCCCTGAACCCGGATGTTTAATAAAAATCTTAAGTTTATGTGATGCGTTCGCTTTTCGGTTGTCTTTGCATGAAATTAACTTTTCAGGAAAAGCAAGCATCACAGTGGTAAGATCTTCGGACCCTGGAATATCTATTTTGATGAATGTGTTCTAACAGTCGCTTTGTCTCGCAGGTTCCCGGAGTTCATTTCCCAAACATGTCTGAAGCATCTGCATCTTCTCCACTCGAAAGTCCGGAGCTACCTTTCGCAGCAGCAACCAGGGCAACTGTAAAGTAAAAAATGGAGAAGGCCCTAGAGAAGATGCCCTTGGCTATGAAATTTGTGCAGGACAACGTCATTATGGGCTCAAAGATTGAGTCCAAAGTCAAGCTGATAACCGACACCAGCGTCGGAACATGGCCAGAGATGCAGGCCTTGGTGAAAATAATGCACATCCAGCGACATGCTGGAGATCAGCTGGCAATCAATGTCGGGAATTTTGGAATCCTTAGGGCAGCTTGTTTCCCGTGCTCCGTGCAATTTCTGGAGCTTATCTTGACATTGGCCACCAATTACAATTCTTCTGTTTGGGCCGTTATGCTCGCGACCGCAGAACCAACGGGGTACCCCACTCCTCTGGTATCCCTCGACCCAGTTACATTCCAGGCAAGCTTGGAAATCCCACAATTTGATAACGCCTCGGTGGTTACAAGGACTGATGCCGTGGCCCAATTCACACAGTTGGAGGATGCCGCCCGGGTATATATGAATACCCACTGGCTCAAGGCCCCAAAGAGGGACCCTAAAAGAATGAAGATAGAAATTCCCCGCTCTGAGTTCAAGGAGAGCATCCAGATGGGGATGATAACATTAGCCTGGGTCTTTGGGCAGCCCTCCGCCCAAGAGTTTGCTCGATGGATTTACTACTTCCTCCTCGGCATCTCCACCAAGGGAGGATACTTCGACTGGGCAACAATAATCTCCAACCACGTCGACTCCCAGTTCCAGCAGCTAAATAGGAAGAAGAAATTTTACATGTCTTCCTATGATTTTTGGGCCCTAGTGCAGCAGAGGCCCCACGCCCACAGCCTACTTACAGATGGCGTGCTCAGGATTGGCCTGGGACAAAAGGCACTGTGGGACCATTTCCCACAAGTCCAATGGGAGGCCAGCTTCCCCAGTTTTTATCGGGTAAACGACGCGTTCGTTTATTATCATCTGCTTACACCCACCCAGGACGCTGGATACCGCCTGTCCTCAGAGGCGATGAATTTAGTCCATAGCTATGGACATTATTATATTCAATTCCAACAACACACCTACATTAGGGTAACCGACTTCTTCGGGAAACCCTACTTGTTGCCCAAACACTGTGGGGACAAGATCGTGCTCTTGGAGTATTACAAACAAATGATGGAGGTGCATGCCATCTTTGCCCTCAAAAAGATCCCCAACATTCCATTCCCCATCACCTATGAGAACTACACATGCATTCTGGCCACCGCAAAAGAGGTGGACAATGAGCTGAAAAGTTACAACTTGCAGGAATTTTATTTGGCGTGGAAAAATTTTGATCCGCATGGAAGGATAGCAATGGCACTGCCCCGGGCTTCAGAGCCCCATCATATCCATATGGATGACTTCTGGGCAGATTATCAGGATGATGTGGAGGTGCAGAGCAGGCACTACGTCAGAATGACGACCGGTATGATGTAGAAGTTGAAGCTCCGGAGGTTCCCGACAGACTTCTCAGACGCCGCCCCCACTACTGATCCCCAGTACAAGGCAAAGGGGATAGACACAAGGGCTCTCCCACAAGTAAACTGGGACGCCTAGGAAGGGCCCATAATTGAAGGCTTCACTTGAGAAGTAGTCGAGCGAAGCCACACCTATTTCAAGAAGGTGTGCCCCGGAAGTACCCGCCGAGTAGCCCAGCCGGCGCCAAAATTAACTCCGCAGCTGGTACCAAAATTGACTCTATGGGCCGGGACTTCTTCACAGGGAGAAGATAAAGGTAAAGGAATAGATACAACCCCTCCTGCGCAGTAAGTCTCCATCAAGGAACAAATCAAACAATCAGTGGCAGCTTCCCAATAAATGAGGGAGCAATTAATAACGCAGCTGGCCACTCCACCACTCATGGCTGGGCCAATTCGTCCCTCCTCCTCCCCGTCATTGGAAGCCTTAATGGTAAGGGCAACGGGGGTGGATCCCATGGAGGCGGCAGCAATAAGAGATGCGGGGCCACCTTTGGTTACCCGGAGAAAGAAGAAGCCTAGCAAGAAGCCTAAGGCAGAACTGGAGCCGGGAGCATCCCGACCCCAACAAGTAGAAATCCTCTCTTCCAATTTCCCAGAGTCAGAGAAGGAAACGAAGCCCACAGGAGTCCCGACCAGTCCCCCTGCGCAAGAAGAATTTGATTATGTATTTGCAACCGACGAGTTCGGAAACTTGCAGGGGGACAATACACAAACAGAGACAGAGGTCCCCGGGGCAGGACAGGGAGCTGCAAAGCAGGAAGCTCCTAAACAAGAACCTGCATGGGAACAGGAGAAGCAGGTAGAAGAAAAAGAGTCAGAGCCGGAGATTGCCTCTAGGGATCAAGTGATGCAAGGTCCGGGAATGGACCAACAAAAACAAGGTGAACAAATGGAATCCGCTGGGGGAACCAGACCTTCGGGGATAATCGTAACCCTAGCCGCCACATTCCAAAGGCCACTCCCGAGAGCAACCTTCGGGCAGGTGATTACAGCGGCCCAAACTCTAAATCTTGGCCCAACACCTCCCCTACTGCCAAAAGAGGTGCTAACAGAAGAAGGGGCCCCGGAAATAGAAGAAGAGCAACAGGAAGAGCAGTTTGAAGAAGAAATCCCCGAGGAAGCCAACCAAGGTCCAGACCAAGTAATAGATACGGAGGACAAGGCTGAGGAGATGGAAATTGAAGAGGATATTGCTGCAGAAGAAGTAGATGCGGGGAGAGGGACAGATGAGGTCCATGCCACTGAGGAGCAACAACCAAAAAACACTGGGGAAGAATCAAGGGAACAAATTCTGGCGGGAAGGCCACCCCTCCCACCTTGGTGGCTGATAGAGAGCAGAAAAAGAAAATCTCAGTCCGCCCCCGTGACTCCTCTCTCCCTGGCCGAAATGATGGCCCAAGTCCAGCCCCCGCCAAAGGCCAAGAAATCCCGGATAGTTCATACCCTTCTAATTGGGCCAGACGGAGAAATAGTTGCCATTGTGGCAACACCTTCCCCAGACGCCGATGAAGCAACCACAGAGCCCGGAGACTATAATGTTGCAGAGGTATCACTAGGAAAAAGGGGAAAGCAAGGTGAGGTAGACTTGCTGAAGGAGGCAGCAAGGGCAGTAGAGGCCCATTATGAAAAGGAAGCCCAGAAGCTCAAAGCAGAAAAAGAGAAGAACGCAAACCTTATGGGGTTGCTCACTAAGCTGGCTCGACCCATCAATGCCGCTCCTCTCGAGGCCTCCACCTCTGAAGATCTACCGCAGAGTGACATAGACTCCCTGCGAGTAATGAAGAAGAAAACCCAGGCAGTGGACGAGTGGGTCGCCCTGCAGATAGGAAACACCCGGCGTTTCCTGGTATCCACCCTCCTAGATTTATACACGGCCCGGCAGGTCATTCACCAGGCGGAGAATCTTATTGACCTATGGGAGGGTGATGCCGAGAATTACCTGGCATGGAAAGTGGAGCTCGAGGAACTCCTTACCCTGGGAGAGGATATGATTTCTGAATCCAGAATTCTGGGGGATGAATCATTTGATTTTGTCAGAACCCAGCACTCCAGACTTGACCTCACATTAGAGGTAATCAAGCAACTGGTAGGGTCCCTGCAAGATAAGGTTAACACCGTGAAGTATTCTTTCAATTTATATAAGTCTTTTGTAATAAAGACTTCTGGGGCTGATCCCCTTAGCATAGATACATGTACCCCTAAAGATTCAGTTTTGGGGAGTTTTGATGAAATAATGAAGTCCTGGTACCAATCTCTAGAAGGGATAGATGGGGCCCAGATGGCGAAGTTAACTCACATGATACTTAGTGGTCATGACGCGGCAAGAATGGCCGATGAGTTTAAATAGAATGTTCCAGACCTGGGGGAACAAATTGAAGTGGCCAAGTATCGAAGGGCCAACATAAAAGATGTGGATGAGGATGGCATTTCCCGACTCCTCCAGGCTTTCAACGATAATAAGCAACCTTGAGCTTTCTCTGGAGGTCGGGGAAACTCGAGTGTTGGGTATTCTTTATTCTTTTGGGATATAAGTTCCTGGATCTCGGAGTCCCGGATCCAAAAATTTTGTATTCTTTCAAGTGATCCGTGTCCCGGTCCCCGAGGCCGACCGGTCATTTTCAGAAGCGGTTAATAAAGGCTGTCAGAAGGTGGTTAGCTACATCAAGGGGGTGTCGACTCAGCAGTTGGTTTATGACAGGATGGTCTTCTCGAGGCGCCGCTCAGGAGTACACCTGGCACATTGGAGACAGGGCACCGCATTTTCCATTTATGAGGCATGTAGCCTCGATCCTCGAGGGACCTACTTTCTTCTTTCTCCTTCCTAGCTCTCTTCTCAAAGCTGATTCTTCCGCTGTATATTCCTGTCTTATTCTTCTGACATGACAGACCTATTCTGTCTCAAGGTCTTTTGTAGGGTGGCGCAGGTAGTACCAGCCCCCAGATATTGTATTTTATTGAAACATAATGTAAAATAGGGTTAGGGTTAGAAGAGCATTGAATAAATAACCAAATCGACCTATTTCCAAGGGTCGGCGAAATTGATGATTTTGTTGTCCATAGTAATAGCAAAGTGATTTCTCATTTTAAGTTGTAGAGCTCAATGCTCCATTGTTCTGTTTTCAATAGTTAGATGCTCCCCTGGAGCCACCATTATATCATGCACCAGTGCTTGCTGGAAGAAATGTTAATGAAGAAGGAAGAATTCTTTTCAATGATGTTGTTGGCATTCTCGCTCCTGAGTTAATGGTATTTCATGCTTTATGTTCTTTATGTCTTCTACTCTGAATTTAGTGTATTATGTTAGAGTATTATTGATGTTCTGAATGTTTAAACACGACTATAGTTAGATGAAGTGTTTCTAACCCTGCAGGATCTTTGTCGTTTTATTTGTTAAGTATAGAATGCTTGAGGAAGCCTTACCATATTGAATCTCCGGAGGTAATGAGTTGAAGAAACCAGCTATCCCCCTCGAAAATAGTCACTTCTCCCAACCGAGCCCCGCACTGTCATGACCCGACACCTAGGTGCTTGAAGGCCCGGGGAATTTAATTTCCCCAGACAACCTTTGCAGGCGGAGTTGGCCAGTATCCCCGGAACCCGGTGACAACTTATGACTGTTGGCGAACCCGGTCAGCAAAACCCCGTCAACAGTTTGATGTTAGAGGGAGAAATTAACCAAGAAATAGAGTTTGATGAAAGAGGGAGTTTTTGGATGAGAATCAGAGTGAAGCTAAAGACATTAAAGGAATTTTTTTGTTGCTCTACAATTCTTTTTATTATGACATGTGTTTCCATCAATGCCAAAGAGGGAGATTGTTGAAGACAATTATTCAATTTTGTATTGCCATTGATGTTACACATGTATATACACTTATGTAGTGATGTTACACAAATGTCTACATCCAAACCGAGCACAGTTGGTGAATGGAAAGATTTTTTCAGTGTTGACCGAGATCAGTCGGGTATTGAAGGTGTTCAGTATTAACCGAGTCACTCGGGCAATTCAGTCATGGTTGGGCATTAAAGAAACTCAATGTTAATCAAGTTGATTATTCAGTGTCAGCTGACTAACAATTGTTTACATTCTATAATTAATTGGTTATATGAGGCCGACTGAATTGTGATTTATTACTTATTTAGAAGTATATTCAAGCCGACTTGACAAGGCTTATCATATATATGAAAGGTCAAGTTTGGATTGAATGAGTGTGTGTGAGTGTGAAAAGTTGAAGATAAGCAGAAGTGTGGAATTCTTTGGAATGAAGAGTGAAGGCAAAATCAGACGGGATTCTGATTGAGTACAGAATACTCAAAGCTGCAATAGAATATTTGATCAGCAAGGATCTAGTTATAATCATAACAGAGATCTGAATCAACAAATATAGTTGCTTACACATACAGGTCAATTAATTGTTACTTTCTAACAATTGTAGAATTGATCTGAAATCTCTTAACAGAGTAGACTTAACAGTCTTTTTGTAAATCCTCTCACAAGGTAGCATTTCTATGTTGAAATGTTGAAGACCTCTAACAAGGCCACTCCTCACAGGGTGATTTATATCCTCTAACAGGTTCACACCTAACAATGTGTATTGTAACCTTTAACATGGTTGTCTCCTAACATGGCTCACTTCAGAAGAGTGAAAAACAGTAACTAGTTACATTAGTGGTTTTCCCATATTGGGTTTCCATGTTAAATCTTGGTGTCACTTGTGTATATTTTATTTGTTTCATGCTTTATGTTTTTGCACTTAATCACTAAAGTATAATTGCATTGGATATCATAAAGATTGATTTGACACCCGAGTTACAGAAGAATATCTTAATTGCTCGAGTAACAATGTTATATTGTTTAAGACATCTAAGGGACAAAGGATTTGTTTTGGAGTAACTGATTCACCCCTCCACTCTCAGTTACTTATATCATTTCTAACATAATATGCACAAATCTTTATGACAATCATCTTATTCAACCAATGTTAAGGTGATTTCTATACACCCCAAAATTCTAAAACATCTGTGCTGACACTACTCTCTATAATAACTCCACTTGCAATCTTTGTAGCACATGCACTTTGTTCATCTATATGCTCTTTCAACACAACACCTATGCTAAACTTGAAACAAACACTGCACTTTTATAACATTTCCTTGTCTTCCTATCTTCTGGACCTTATTAATAACAAACTTCTCCAAATTTGAATCAACATCAAATAAAGTTAACATCATCAAGGTCAACATGAAAAATATTCAATCTGTTGTACCCAACATGAATATACATGCTCCCCCTAAGCTTAAACTTCAATTTGTTAAGTCAATTGATAGAGAAAAGAAACACAATATCTCACCTTGTCCTTGAATCTTTAAAGATATTTGTGGCAATCATTAATCCATCACATATCCATTACCAAACTCATACTAAAATCCCTCCAATAGTTTCTTCAAATAAATCATCATCATTACTCAGCAATAACAAATTATTTTTATAAAGTTTGCACTTCTTGTCAACTTCTTGCCATTTGCTGCACCTGTTGCTTGCATTGCACTTCCTATCAATTTTTTGCTATTTTTTGCACTTGCTACTTGCACTGCATTTCTTTTCAATCTACACTTCATTTCCATTTGCACTTCCTATCAATCTACAAGTCCACATTTTCTTTTTGTAGTTCTTGTTCTGCACTTCTTATCTACACTTTTGCACTTCTTGTGTGCACTTCTTGTTCTACACTTCTTGTCTACACAAATCTGAACAACGCCAAAAATATGTCAGTAAATCTAAACGATAATTATTGTTTCATCTCCTTGCATCACTTCTTTGCACTTTTAAACACAAAACATTTGTTTTTTTTACTCAACACTCACATTTTCAATCTTTTTAGCTTCTTCTTCCTGTAGCACAACTTTATAGTCACAGAAGTCTAAACTTTATTATGTTTTGAAATATCACAAGGTCTGCATGTCTTCTCTACAAACTTGAAATCACATCAGTTGGAAGAAAAATCATCTTTGTGCACTATATATGTATCTCATCCTTTGCATTCTACCCTTCGAGCAAAAATTCCTTTACAAGACTCCTTCCTCTTGTCAAACTTTTTACTTTATCATTCTTGTCTTTTTCCTCTATACCATCTTTTTCTCATGTTTTCTTTTAACAGTCCAACTTTTTCTCTATAAGAACTATAATTTCCTTCTTGTTGTTCCCAACCCCATTCAATGATCTAACCTTGGTGCAAAGATTTTATTTTAAATATGAGCAGGTTATATATGAAAAAGATGAATAGTCTTCCTTTGCTTAGATAATGTGCATGGTTTCTACATGAGATTGTCATGGATGCATGGAAAAATTTCCCATGTTCCTTCTGCTGTTATGAGCCTCCTCATATCCAAACATAGCATTTTAAGTACTTGGTGGTGTGAATTTTCATGAGTGCCCTACTTTCAATGTCATGAATATCTGATAGTTTGACTTTTCTCTAAATACACCATCATGATACCCATTCACATGTGAGCCTATATCCCCTTGAACTATCTTTACAATGGTCTCTTATTTTCTACTATGTGCTGACAAAGACTGTCAATGTACTATCTAAGCATTATCCACGTGCTTTGCTTATCTTTTTTACTTCTCCACTGTTCACTATCATTCCATATTGTCCAATCACCAAATTCAATAGAAACTTGTCAAGTGTTGATCCCAAAACAAGCATGCTGCCATCAACCAAATCATATACCATATATCATTTGCATCAATACAAGAATGTAGAACATGAGAAGACTTGAGCAACTTCCTCCTGTAGCATGTCCTGCAACATTACTTGTAAATATTCACCATGTCCAATATCTCCCTTCACAACCTTCACAATATTTCAAACTTGTATTCCTACAAAGATGTCAGAAAAAACACATAGAGTAAAGATAATAAAAATAAAATTCAAAATATTTCAAGAAGGAAACTCCATTATGTTAGTAATAACTGGGGGGGGTGAATAAGTGGCCTCAAAAATTAATCCTTAAATCAACCCTTCAAACTTAGTACCACAAATTTATACCTCTAGTTATCTTTAGTCCTGTAAGATGAATGCCTTGAAATACTTATATCAAATTACTACTTGTCAG
>MU225714.1:644863-669482 GCA_018584345.1 Thuja plicata | reverse complement strand
TCAATTCTAGGGTTAAATTGCGTGTTAGTCGGTAAGGAAAATTAATTCCACTAGTTCATTAATGTAGTTGGTTTTGATGTGAAATGGAATCAATGTAAATTGAAGTTGAAATGGAAATAGAATTTGCACGATTAAGTAATAAAATGAAATATTTAATAATGGTAATTGAATTCATTAAGGGAGCCTTAAGGAATGTTTTTTGTAAATGTTAATGATGTTAAGTTAGAATGTTAGGAAAAAAAAAATTAATTGTAATTTTAGGTCATAGACCTAATTCCTTATGGGTTCCCTGGCGGGGACATTACAGTCTAACTATAAAACTTTGTCCTTTACCTTTTGTCTTTGCAGATACAAACACTATCTCACATTTTGACTCTTCCATGGATTTTTGCCTTGCCTCATAACCTAAGCTAGTAGGAAGTTTGGAATGCCTTTTTGATGGGGAGATCCTCGCCTAGAGCCTTCTAGCTCTTTCCAAGACCTTTCACTTGGTCTTTCTTAGGGTCTCTTTCTCTACCCTAACTAGAGGATTCTTCCCTAATCCCCAAACTCCCTAGTAACCTCCCACCAACTTCAAATTCCTCTCTATTCTCTCCTCCATAGCTTACTTACATTCATGGCTTCACTAGCCTCCTGCCACTCCAATGGTGTCAACTCCTTACGGATTTGTTTTCCAACTCCCCTTAGGTCTAATCCAACCTCTATGGATTCAATTTTGTGAATCTTGCACCCATTTTCCAATCGGGTTCCAGTTATCAAGTCTTTTAGGCCTTGTAGCCTTTTTAGGCCTATTAGCCCTCCTAATCTCTGAAAATGAGATTTTCCTCCTAAACACCCTTAACTACCCTAGAAACAAAATACATATTCTTTGTGGGTTTTTTTTCCCCTTAAATATTATCTAGGTCTCTGGTCTCAACTCTGTCCGTATAATGGACTTTTACCAAACCCCTAAAAATAAAGGTTTCTAGGGCATGAAGACTGGTATGGTTTCTTGATCTTCTTCCACTGATCTAATGAGTTCCTTAGAAATCCTACTTCCATCAAAAGGTCTGCACCTCATTCCCGTATACTCCTCTATCACTGATTGGCACATACCAATCAACTTGCAACCTCCATTATTGTTGCACTGCTCAGTCACCCTAGCCAGAATAGCTAGCACTCACCTAGGGCATGATTGTTTTCAATCTTCCCCTGCACACACACACTCCAAAATTCATATGTACAAATTATATACAAGGATATAATGGATTCCAAGTGGTCATGGAGTTTTAACCTCAGGAACACCAAAGAAACCCATTCTTTACATAACTGGACCAGAACTGGCCAATGAACTTGCAAAATACAATAGTTTAAACAAAACCTAACCAGAAGGTACAGTCTACTAAACTAATGCCAAAAATATCTTAGGAATTACATTTCAGACACTATTCATTCATTCAATCCATTCAATCCAATAAAGTGGTGGATGATGGTTCTGTAACTTAATTACACTGTTAATTGCTTCTTCTCAAACACCAGTCTGTACAATGTCCAATATCACTATCAGATTTTGGTTGAAATCACCTTATTTACTCTTATCCCACCAGTATAGACCCTCTGGTCAGGATTTGGGCACCTTAAGAGTCGATTCCTAAAAACTAGGAAATGTTGTCATGACAACTTTGACAACTTTTTGTTAAAATGACAATTTTCCCATTTTGAGAGTCCTAATTGGTTCCAAACCTTACCAATTGACCTCAAATGACTAGATAACATTAAAACCTTAAAAATATTCCCACTTTGGGAATTTGGTCAACCCTTTGACTTTTGAGTTGACTTCTAGGTTCTAGACCCCTAGAATCAACTAGACCTAACAACATACAAACCCTAATCTTCCTAACACTAATCACACCTCAGAACACACTAGGGACTTTATATATTAGTCCTTATTCATGGATGGTTGGCCAAACCAACCTACAAGCCAAAATGTCTCAAGATCTTTTTAAAGACCTTAGGGTGCTCTTGCACCACTTTTCTTACTTATCATCTCATAACATGGTTCTTTTTTCTCTCAAACCTCTATAAATTTTTAGAATGATATTTATTCATTTCAACTTCCTTTCTTAGAGACACTACTTCTTTTTCAAGTTTGTGACACTAAATAGTTTGACCTCCAAATCAAATTTTGTCACCTCTACTATCCTCTTGTTCTCTCCAACTTCTATTTTCAAGTTGTTAATCAAGTTTTCTTTCAAAGTTTGATATTTTAACAAGGAACTCTCTTCTAAACTTCTTTTCAAAGAAACAATCTCATCTTCTAACTTATTACACAATTCTTCCTTGCCTTTTCACATGGTTTCCATTTCCTCTTCAAACATTTTTCTTTCTACAATTTGGACTTGTAAAATTCATTAATTTTTTCACTCATTATGGCTTTCTACAATCACTTTATTAACCCTAATACTTTCTTTGAGATGTACCTTGAGATTCTGATTTTATTGTTTGAGTTTCTTGATCTCATCTAGGGCCACGACAAGTTCTCCTTCAAGATAAACAAATCCTTCTTCTACATATGATTCTTGATTAGAATAATGTTCACCTACAACCTTCATGAACTGAGACTCATCTTTTATTCATGCAGAACATTGTTTAGCACAAAGATCATTTGAAAATTATTCAACATATGTATTAGACAACTCTTTCTTATCAGGCATACTTTTCACATTTTTAAAACTTTTATTTCTACACTTCTTACCCATGGTATCCCTTTTCCAAGATCAACCCAAGTCAATTGGAATTTTGAAAGGAACCTGCTTCTCTGATACCACTTGTTGGAATACCCCAAAACACTGAGAGGGGGATGGGTGAATCAGTGGTCAATCAAACAATTTATTTCAATAAGAAAATGCTTCAACATTATAACTCCAAGGCATATACAAGATCAGTGAACATAATGTAAAAGCATTAAGGTACATATTCACCAACAAAACACAAGAGTGATGAAGGGTACTCCCTTTACTAACCCAAATAAAGAAAAAAACAATATAGAAATAGATAGAAAATCACAAGAATTGAACAATTGCAAGAACATAATCACTTGCTTTCTATTATCTTCAATGAAATGACATTAAAAAATTCAAAAAATAACATGCTACAACCACGTGGCATTTTAATTATAACAATCCACAAGATAGACCCACCATATGCACCATTAGAACTGCCCTTGGTAACCATATTAGTCTTCTTTATATTGGGAAGTTTAACCGCCCTAGACGGTTCTAGAGGTCAACCACATTTATGCTATTTTTTCTTACACTGGAATATGCTAAGAGTATGCACCCAAATGATTTTTGACACTAATTAGAGTATTTGAAGGGATTTTACTTTTTCTCCTAAAGTAGCGCAACTTTTGGAGGCCATGTCTTGTGAACCGTATACCAATTTTGTGTACCAATTTTTTATTGGGAAGTTTAACTTCCCTAGACGTTTTTGGAGGTCAACCACAATTATTTTAGAAACACTGAGAGGGGGGGGGTGAATAAGTGTTTGTCTATTTATTATATTTCAACAACTTAAACATAAATCAAACATACATCCAATGAAGCTCAATACAAGAACACATAACACATGATATGATTACGGGGAAACCTTGATCAGAGGAAAACCCTAGTGGGAATTAGTACCCACAAATATTGTACTAGTATAATGAACTTGTTAAAGTTCCTTTGCCTTGTTAGAAGCAGTCTTTACAATGCAAGTACAATGACCATGTTAGGAGTCTTTACAAAACTATGTTAAAGGTATATGTCTCACTGCCAGAGCTCACTGCTCAATAGGATGAAGGCTACAACCTTCTGATAGTTGATATACTATATCAAAAGTGAACTGTTGTGATGACTTTGCTGTCTAATCAGTTCCGTGTATGCACTGATGCTCTTACTCTCTTAAAGAGATTTATCTCATACTGAATTCATTATACTGCTCTTCTATATCTCTCTCATGCATATTCTTTGACACTTGTAATATACATTTACATTACATATTTATATGTTCATGTCTGAATAGACGCGACTCAAAACAAGACTATAACCGCCCCTAAAAACATAATACACAATGCTTTCAAAATAATTGGCTTAAGCGTGTTTACAACATTACTAATTACTTCATTACAAACATACTATCATAGGTGCTTGGCCTTTACATAACAAAATAATATACGCTGATCAAAACACTAGTCGGCTTTCATGCTCTGTCTTATGGGCTGCTGGTGCACTGATTTGTCTGTAACTTCTCCATACTATCATTATGTACCATGCGTTTCTGGACTTAGTATGTACTTGAAAGATAGAACATATATCTGAACACGCATACTCTAATTCAGTCACTCGCACGTGCGCTGATGTGCTGATCACTGTATAACTCTGTCTGTCCTGTTTTCCATACTTAGTCATTTTGTCTTCTAAGTTTACTTAGACAGAAACTTAGTATGACTTTGTTTCCATCATGAAAACACAAAATAAGTCACGCATCCTCAGGAAATCAACTTGCCAACAATCTCCCCCTTTGTCATTAATGGAAACAAAGGAATGTGGCCAAGTTTCTCAAAATGACTTAATCAAAAAAACTGTCTATCATAGCATCTTTTAATATATACATATACTGCTCCCCATATATACACATTCTTTATTACTCCCCCTTTGGCATTAATGACAAAGGTTTCCTAAACTTGTAAGTCTTCTAGATACTTACTCCATGTAAACATCTGGGTACACAACCTGAAGAGATTTGATCTCTTTCTGCCAGAATACCTTCATTGCATCAACTGTCTGAAGATGCACGCATAAGGAATATGTCAGCTTCTCCATCTTTATCAGATCCATGTAGGGACCTTGATCATATGTCACAATGGTGGCATCAATCTATTTGATATTCTCATTCAGAACTGCTAGAGAAGGCGCAAGTGCATTTCTCAATTGAGTTTGTCTGACTCTTATCTTATTGATCTCCAACTTAGCCTTTTCCAATTTTGTCCAACTGACCTTGATAGACATTGTTACAGATGTTCATGTCTTGCGTGGATGTCTCAACTAATTTTCTAATACTGTCCGCCATGATCTCTGCCTCTTCTATCTTTTTGATATGTTCAAAGGTGAACTTTACTCTGTCCATGCAGTTTGCTATAACCTTCTTACATTTAGCTGCCAATTCTTTCAATGTAGATTGCCCAATCTTTAAAGATTTTAAGTCTAAGGTAAAATTCTTTACCAATTCATTCAATCTCTCCTTTTTATACTCATCTTCTACAATTCTAGTAGCAGAGTCTACTAGGTCTGTAAAGTGTGCTTTGAAGCTTGTTAGAATGCTATCGACATCTTCAACTAATTGAATTTTGGCTACTTTCTTGTCTGCAGGTACTAGATCATTCAAGATGTTTATTGATTCCAAGAAAAGAGGGTTCCTCATAACCTATTTTTCTTTGGCCTTTTCCATAGCTAGAACGCTGATCTTTATTAAGTCCTCTTCTCCCCAAGCATCTAGACTTGCTGAGTCAGGAGTTAACCTTGACAACAATGAAGTAGATGGTAAAGTGGATGGAGTGAATATAGTATTTTGACTGGTATCCATGCATTCACTCTTTACTAGTATCTCCTTGACTGGTGACTCATTATCTTGAGTATCTTTCTCTTTATTCAAATCTATTGGATCATTGGAGGGAACTTCATCTTGTTGTACAGATGCATCATCAGTGCACATCTCTTCAGTGCTTACAAATGCTTTATAAACTTTGTCCACGTCATTGTCAGATGTTGTCATGGATATCTTGATATTATCAACCACTATAGTATCTTCTGAGTCTTTTTCTTTATCAAAAGTTATTGACACTAAGGGCACTGAAACCTATGGACCTGTCACTAGTCCTGTAACCTATTTGGGAGGAGCTGGAGTTACCTTTGTTGTAGGCATCATTGATGGATACATGTGTCTATCCATAAACACTTGTGAAAAATATTTTTCTGTCTCTTTCCCAACTAACTCATATTCGTTGTTCATAATATGAAGTGTCCTTGTCTTAGTTCTGAGATGAGGCTTCACCAGATCTAACATAATTGCCTTCTCATCATGTGAGCATACATGGAGAAGATTATCCAATGTTTCTTCTCTTAACCTCATATCTTCCTCAATTGCATGTCTCTTCATTATTTCCAGTATGTTCCATAACTTGTCAGGTATCATTGTTTTAAGTTCTAGAATTGATTTCTTAAACTTGATCATATGAGAAATGATCATAGAATGTATCTCATATTTATCTATCTCTTGATACTTGTCATAAACCTTGGCAATTGTGTCTAGTCTTCCTTCATTAACAATCCTGTTCTTTAGGACATTTAGACTAGGTCTAAATCCTACCTCAGGAGGAGCTTGAGTGTTCCTTGCTGTGCTCTGTGTGTTCCTTGAGGATGGGTGATTTGTGGGCACTTTCTTCCTTCCTCTAGAATTCTTACTTGGTATAGAAGGTGGAGATGAGTCTAGGTCAATGGTGGTAGAGGGTGCAGAGGTTCTCTCTACTTTATTCTTCTTCTGGATGTCATCAGTCTTCTCAAGTTATTTGGCTATCTTGGCTTCTCTAGCTTTGTCAAGATCTTCTTGAGTGACTCCATGAACTCTTAGGATTCTAGATGTGATTTTGGATGCCTTCCTTTTGTTATCAACACTATATAGAGTAGAGTCAACTTCATTAGTCTTTTCTCTGTAAGTGCCCCATCTGGGCTCATTGGGATCTTTAGGAACAGAAAAAAGGACCTATGCATATCCTTCCAATACACATTCCTCCACTTCATACCCAAGTGGATGACTCCATTTAGTTCTAGGCTCAACTGCCTCTATGCAAGTGCAGCCAGTCTCTACCATGAAGCATATGGTTTCCTTATACTTTTCAACAATCTTCTCAGGTATCATGAACCTCTTCTGCATCTTGATCCTGAAAGTTTTGATTTCCATGTCCATAGCATCCTTTGCACTACTCTCTAATGTGGCTTTTAGTGAAATATGAGACATAGTGGGTTTTCTTCTGTCTAGGTAAAGATTTGCAACCTTACCAACAATATGTAAGTATAGATAGATGATCAAAGACCCAAACCTGAATGTCTTTCTCTTGTCATGCTTGATGGCTCAGATGTTGTCAATCAATTGAGCATGCAATATCTCACATAGATTGTGCTAAGTGTTATCCTTTACCATTCTGATAGCTACTAGAACAGTTGCTGCAGAGACACTATTCAATCTACTTGCTTGCTGGAACTTGTAATCAAGGATCATAGTTAGAAGCTTTATGTCTTCTTCCTTGATAGGATCAACTCTGATACCGTGCCTGTCACTTCTGGATAGGCATGCTTTCTCAACCTATTTTCTCACATCCTTGACAGTTGGAAGAACTAGTCCAGTATTAGGAAGTCCTGTCATGTTATGGATTAGGTTTGCAGTAATACGGACGGGAACTTCACCAATCCAGTAGAGGTCATCATGAATCTTGCTCAACAAGATTTTAACGCATTCTGGTTCATAGAATTCATGCACATTTGAATACTCGAAGATAGGTTTGTCTGTGAGGTGCGCGTATTCATCCTTGAATGAATAGTCTGGTTTCATCATCGAAGCCATGAGAGTGGCTATACTATTATCTCCAACTATTTCCTTTTTGAAATAAATGTATGCGCGGATGTCTTCTACGTGAACGAATCCTAACAGAGTTTTGGAGAAAGCTCCTTTCACATCATCTAGTATGGATTTAAATGGATGCATCTTAAATACAAATCTCTTCCTCTCAGAAATGTCAAATACAACTGGAGTCGCCATACTTACTTGATGATTTAAATAGGGTTTCCCAAAAATTCAAAACAGCGCGACTGCTAGGGTTCCGTTCCAAATTCTTAACCATGCTTCTTAACCACAAAATCTGTTATGATTCCATGCTTTGATGCTCAGTTCTCATGTGCTCTCCAAATTATGTGATCTCGAATGTAAATGTGAAGATCGAACACTTATATATTTTTATAAAAGTTACTGCATTTAATGTTTGCAACCGTATGCAGTTTTCATAGAGAATCTCAAAATTCGTTCAAAGTGTTTTATAGATAATGCGTGCATGCATACTACATCCAACTATGATCATAAACATAATTTCATAGGTGCATACTCAGAGGTGAGTATACCAACCGCATAGGGGTTCCAAGCTAGAATAGCTCCCCCTAAGACCAAGAAGGTCTAATCAACCAGAAGTAGAGGATGCCTCCACTGTGGATGCATCAATTACTTTGTTCTCTGCATTTTCCTTCTTTACTTCAACCCAAATTTTTCTTGAATCTTCTTTTTCTTGAACAAACTTGACTTCTCCTTCTTCTTCAAATAGTGATTTCTTAGGATCCTCTTGTTTTTGAGTTCTGGATCTACAGAACCTTGAGATCTGTCTAGCCTTTCCACATGTGTGACAAATGATAGGAGGTATGATGCTCTTGTTCATCATGCTACACTGCTTTTCCGTGTGTCCATTGTAGTTACATATCTGACATGTAATGTTCTGCAAATTTCTTTGAGGCTTATTTCTATGATTGTTTTGATTTATTTTTCTCTGATTCTACTGTGATTGATTTCTTTGATTTGTTCTACAATGTATAGCCCTGTGACCAAACTTATTATAGGAGTAATAATAACCATTCAAAGGTCTTACCTCTTTTCTATCTCTTTCCAAATGACCATGTTTATTACATGCATAACAAATTCTGTTAACTTGCTTGATTTCTCCTTTAGGTGGATCTATTTTAATCTCTGCAACATTTTCAACTTTCTTTGCTTCTGAAGATTCTTCATGTACTTTCTTTCTTTCTTCTAATGAATTGATTTCAACTTGTGCTACACTGTATCCAAGACCAGTAGTGTCGCCTCTTAGCTTTTTTGCATTGAGCTGAGATTGAAGTGAATCAGAACTTGTGTGGAGTTTATCAATCTTATCCTTTTATTTTATTAATTCAGATTCCATCTTTTTCTTTATGTTCTCTAATTCCAAGACTTTCATGTTTACTTTCAAAATTTCATCTTCTAATTGTTTGCTTTCTTTGATCTTTTCTTCAATAGCAATTTGACTGTCAGTTAGCTGTTCATCTAGATTTTCAATTTTATCTTTTAGAGACATGTTCTCTTCATTCAACTTTTTGACCATTTTCCCTAAATCACTTGTAGAACAATCTTTCAAATATTTTCTCAATTTCTTGATAAGCATTTGTGAGCCATCAACTTTCAGTCTAAGTTCTTCATTTTCTTTTTCAGATCTGTCAAGATCTTCAAGAGCTGCTTCAAGATTCTTTTTCAAATGTTTTTCTTCTGCCGAGTCCATAATCTCCTCAAGTGGTTAAACTTCTTTCAGAGGACTAGAGCTCTAATACCAATTGTTAGAAACACTAAGAGGGGGGGGGGATGAATCAATGTTTGTTTATTTATTATATTTCACCAACTTAAACATAAATCAAACATACATCCAATGAAGCTCAATACAAGAACACATAACACATGATATGCTTACGGGGAAACCTTGATCAGAGGAAAACCCTGGTGGGAATTAGTACCCACAAATATTGTACTAGTATAATGAACCTGTTAAAGTTCCTTTGCCCTATTAGAAGCAGTCATTACAATGCAAGTACAATGACCCTGTTAGGAGTCTTTACAAAACCTTGTTAAAGGTATATGGCTCACTGCCAGAGCTCACTGCCTAATAGGATGAAGGCTACAACCTTCTGATAGTTGATATACTATATCAAAAGTGAACAACTGTGATGACACTGTTGTCTGATTAGTTCCGTGTATGCGCTGATTCTCTTACTCTCTTAAAGAGCTTTATCTCATACTGACTTCATTATACTTCTCTTCTATATCTCTCTCATTCATATTCTTTGACACTTGTAATATACATTTACATTACATATTTATATGTTCATGTCCGAATAGACGCGAATCAAAACAAGACTATAGTCGGCCCTAGAAACATAATACACAATGCTTCCAAACTAATTGGCTTAAGCATGTTTACACCATTACTAATTACATCATTACAAACATACTATCATAGGTGCTTGGGCTTTACATAACAAAATAATATACGCTGATCAAAACACTAGTTGGCTTTCATGCTCTTTCTTCTGGATTGCTGGTGCACTGATCTGTCTGTAACTTCTTTGTACTATCATTCTGTACCATGCGTGTCTGGAGTTAGTATGTACATGAAACATAGAACATATATCTAAACGTGCATACTTTGATTCAGTCACTCAGACATGCGCTAATGTGCTGATCGCTGTATAACTCTGTCTGTCCTGTTTTCCATACTTAGTCATTTTTTCTTCTAAGTTTACATAGACAGAAAGTTAGTATGACTTTGTTGCCATGATGAAAACACAAAATAAGTCATGCATCCTCAGGAAGTCAACTTGCCAATAATTTATATTATTTTTTCTTACATTGGAATATGTGAAGAATATGAACCCAAATGAGTTTTGACACTCATTGGAGTATTTGAAGGGATTTTACCTTTCTCCTAAAGTAGCACAACTTTTGGAAGCCATATCTTGTGAACTGTGTACCTGATTGGCTATTATAATGACTTTTCAGAAACCTCTTAAAGATCTCTATAATTCAAATTATGAAGTGCCACTTTGGAAAAGTTTTTACCCTCTTTTAGAGCCTCTAAAGCCTTCAAAATTGATATCAAAGTTTTTGTACCATCCCTCCCAAATAGAAAATTCAATATCTTCAAAATCAGACTTGATCTTGCCATGAAAATTTACCGACATGCTTATATATCCAAAGTAAACCTCTAGGAAAGTAATTGGAATAATCCATGTTCAAATTAGAACTTTCTGAAAATAGTAACCTTTCCCATATTAGCCCTTATTAAAAAAATAGATAATATTTTTGGGTGATGCAAGATTGCCCTTACACCCTAGATGCTCCTGCAATAGACACCCAGGTAATTTAAGAAGTGACCTTGTCATATCACAGGTACTTAGAGGAAAACCAAGGTAGTCAACCTCTTCCTTTGATAGCCATGATGAATCTTCAATAGGTCATTCTTTCCATTTGACCAAGTAATCCTCATATTTCATGTTTCTTGTGCTTCTACCAACACAACTATCTAAGATGTCTTCTATCTCTTCTGTAGCTAATGTTGGTGCTGGAATATTCCACTATGCTTCTGGTATCTCATCTTCAATACTTCATGATACTTTTTCAAATCTAAAATATTAAACACAGGTGAAATATTGAGTTCACTGGGTAACTGTACTTCATAAGATTTTTCCGAATCACACTTCTTCAGGATTTTGCATGGTCCAAATATCTTCATCTTCAACTTATTATATGTTCTTATTGGAAACCTCTCTTTTCATATATGAACCATGGATTCATCACCAAGCTGAAATTCCTTAAATCTCCTCTTTTGATATGCCTTATCCTTGTACTAAATATCCATTTTATTAATATTGTTTCTCACCTCTTCATGTAAATTCTTCAAGTGTTTTTCAAAGTCTTCCACTTTAGTAGTACTCTTTTCTCTTTTGTCCAACTTCCTAAACTCAGAAGCATTTCTAGGACTACTTCGATACACAATCTGGAATGAAGATTTACTAGTGCTCCTATTGACAAAATTTTGTATGCAAATTCTACATGTGGTAAAATAAAATCCCACCCCTTTAGTTTATCTCCTACTAAGCATCTCAACAAATTTACGAAACTCCTATTCACCACTTTAGTTTGTCCATCAGTCTATGGATGGTGTGTTGAGATGAACTTCAAATCTGTCTTTAGGTTTTTCACAATGTCCTCCAAAAGTATCCAACTAACTTAGTGCCTAAATTTGAAACTATGCTTCTGGGCAGGCCATGTAGTCTCACCACTTTCCTGAAAAAAAATTCAGCCACATGAACATCATAATTAGTATTTCTACAAGGAATAAAATGTTTCACATTTGAGAACCTTTCTACCACCACAAAAATGGAATCGGGCCCTCTTTGAGTCTTTGGTAATCCAAAAAAAAATTTCATACTAATATCCTCCAATGTCCTCTCTAGTATAGGTAATGAATTATATAACACTGTATTCTTCTTGGTTCATTTTTCCATCTGACATATTCTACAACTTTGTACAAACTTCTTAACATCCTTTTGCAACTATGGCCAATAATATTGCTCACTAACTAGAGCGATGGTTTTATCTTGACCAAAATATCCAGCCAATCCTCCACTATGCTTCTCTTTCATTAGGTTCTCCCATATGGAACTCTTTGGAATGCATAATTGAATACCTTTGAATAACATACCATCTTGGATTATAAAATCCAACCATATGGTTGTATCTATAGTAACGAGATCTGTGCATGCTCTCTAGGCCTCGCCAAAATCAGGATCCTCTAGATACAAACTCTTGAGTTCCTAGAACCCAACAACTTTGATCTACATCTCTGTCAACAAATTTTTTCTTTTGCTTAGGGCATCTACAACCCTATTATACTTTTCACTCTTGTGCTTCAAAACAAAACTGTAACTCTGCAAAAACTCAACCCATTTTAAATGTCTTTGATTCAACTTACCTTGATTATTCAAATACTATAAAGCTTGATGATCAATAAAAAAAAGAAACTCTTTAGGAAAAAGATAATGTCTCCACTTCTTCAATGAATGAACTATAGCATAAAACTCCTAACCATAAATATAATATTTTCTTTTGGCATCATTCAACTTCTCACTAAAATAAGCAATGGGTTTAACTTTCTGACTCAAAACAGCTCCAATGGCATTGCCACTAGCATCACAGTCTACTTGAAATACCTTATTAATATCTACAAGTGCCAAAATAGATTTCTCTATAAATTTTATTTTCAATAAATCAAAACTCTTTTCTTCTCCTGTAGTCCACTTAAACTCTTTTATACTACTAAAATTTTTAATAAACTTTCTGTAAAATATAGCCAATTCATGAAAACATTTTACCTCAGTAGTGCACCTGCTAGTAGGCCATTCAAGGATAGCCTTCACTTTCTTTAGGTCCATTTTAAGACCATTTTCTAAAACAAAAAATATGAGGTACACTAACTATTGGAGTTGATGAAAACTCAACCCTGCAGCTCCCAAGAATCACCTGCATGCAAACCTGTCACAAAAAGAGAAGAAAAATCTATGGAGGATAGAAATAATAGATCGATGAAAGAGGAAAAATCATGTGCAAAAAAATGGAGAGAAAATTCTCAATTAAATAGAATCCTCAATAATTGAATAATTAAAAAGAGATCAAACTTTACAAAGGTGATCAAAACCCTAAGGTTGCATGATAATAATTAATAAAAGAATTAATTATTATATGCCTAAAGTTTAGCTTAAGTAAACTAGAGATAATAAGTGACTTAATAATTAAATCAAACAATTTAATTAATAAGTGAAATAACTTATTACTCTAACACCCCCCCTTAAGATAAACTTAGAGAGTAGCTAAATCCTAGAAACAACTATGTAAACTAAGGAATGGGTCCCGACAACATGGCCTGATCAGGTACCCAAGTACAAAAAATATCTATAAAGAGGAGAAAAGGAGAAAACCCACCAGGAATAAACCCCTCTGAAAAGAGATGAAGACTAGTGAAGGACTGAAGAAGCCTCCAAACTAGAGAATGTCCCAAAAAATAGGAACAAAGGATGAACATGAAGAACACCACTGAAGCATGAATTTGCAAACACTATCAAAGAATAATTGTTGGAACCTCCACTATAAAAGAACTTGATTAGGTAGAGAAGACTGTAATTTTCTTGAGTGCCCTCAAATGACACTACTCGAATCAAGATGGAAAACAAATGAAAATATCAAAACTCGAAGATATAGATGGAAAAAAATACCAAAGTCTGAAGAGCTGATCAAAAGATGGAAGGAAACCTCAAAAATATGAATGAAAGAGTATCCATATGGTAAATGATCCATCTCCCTGAAATACATAGGTACCCAGCCACTGCATATGCCTAGTACATAGGAATTTTTTTTAAATACATAGCTCACTTCATCGAACCAAGAAAGAAATAGAACCAACAAGAAAATACCTGCCATAATACTGAGCAGGGAGAGGCATGACAGGTACACCAGAAAAGACTACCAAGAACAACTGCATGTCAAAGAATGTACAAACACAAATAAAGGATGGTGTTGTGGATGATTAATCTCTTGACACACATCATGAGGCTAATGTCATGGAAGGAACAATCACTTGACAAAGGTAGATAAAACCCCCCCACGACACTTTATAATGTAGTCTGAGTTAAAATAGACACAAAATGTGCAAGATCCCAAGAATGCAACAGATGACACTTTATCTCAAAGCGTTTGCAAAAAAAGAAATGATACAAAAATAGATGTCTACAATGCTCAGGAGTGACAAAAAGTTGTAAGAACATAAGTAACAACTAAAAAGGAGCCATCCCATGGGAGGAAAATGATCCCAGGATATGAAACATCCAAGATATCCACCAGATTGCAAAAAAGAAAAAAAAAAGAATAAAATATACCTGGAGTAGATTCTGGAAATGAGACCCATACCAAAAGAAAGAGCACAGAACCAGCTTTCCAATGATGTGCGGAAGTAAAAAAAATAGAGCCTAGATGAGCAAGATATGGCTCTCAGAGTGCAAAAAAGAACCCTGACTTTGACTAGTAAACAACCCTACAAGACAAAAAAAATCATAAAGCCAAATCTACAAAATCAGATCGGGCTCGGAACCATCTTTCTGACAATATCTTGTTTAGCCAAAAATGCCTCCGTTTGTTCAAGATACGAGAAAACAACCAAAGAGGGCTCTAAAACAAGAACTCCAAGTGATCTCTGCTAAATCTGGCGGAGCTCCACTAAATCTTGTGATGTCGCTAAATATGGCAGGATTGCCAAAATTTTAGCCAAAATTGGTTGAGTGACCAAGATTTTTTTTCTTTTTCACCACCTCGAATAATGTGCATAAAAAGGGTCATACATTTTTAAAAACATTGCCTCTGAATGCAACTGTGTCCAAATTGGACGTGCCTTATATGAAAATAGGAGTTTTTGGGCCTTTTGAGGGCAAGCGTGAGGTTCATTTGAGCCCAAAGTACTCCAAAAAAAAACTCCCCCCAAATCCACAAAAATATGAAATAGAAAACCTTTTGAAAACACCAATTTGAAGAACAAGGCCAAATCTCTCATGAAGAGAACAGGTGCATGAAGTATGGAGCTCTGATACCATATTGGAGTTGATGAAAACTCAACCCTATAGCTCCCAAGAATTAGCTGCATGCAAACCTGTCACAAAAAGAGAGAAGCAAAAGTTATGGAGGCCAGAAATAATAGATCAATGAAAGAGGAAACATCATGTGCAAAACAATGGAGAGAAACTTCTCGATGCAATAGAATCCTCAATAATTGAATAATTACAAAGAGATCAAACCTTATAAAGGTGATCAAAACCGTAAAAGGGAAAAAACTAGGTTGCATGATAATAATTAATTATTATATGCCTAAATTTTAGCTTAAGTAAACTAGAGATAATAAGTGACTTAATAATTAAATCAAAATAATTTAATTAATAATTTAAATAACTTATTACTCTCACTAACTCCTTCAAAAAATATGTCTTCTTCAGGTTAATCAACAACTTTTCTTCCCTTAACTTCTCAAAGACCCTATGAATATGAATTATATGATCTTCCAATGTCTTACTGAAGATCAAAATATCATCCAAGTAAACAATAACAAACTTACTCAAAAATTATTTCAATACCTCGTCCATGAGCCGCATGAATGTGTTCGGTGAATTTGTTAGCCCAAAGGGCATGAATAACCACTCATACAAGACCTCCTTTGTCTTGAAGGTTTTTAAATCCATCTATCTCCTTCTCTAATCCAAATTTGGTGATATCCACTCTTTAGATTTATCTTTGTTAAGTACTCAGCTCCACTCAAGAAATCTATAATGTCATTCATCCTTGGAAAGGGAAACGTAAACTTGGTAGCAATCTTATTGATAGCCTAAGAATATGTAAACATTATCAATTCTCCATTTTTATTTGGTGCCAGTACTCATGGTACAACACAAGGACTTAAACTCTCTCGAATTAACCCCTTCTGCAACAATTCTTGCACTTGTCTATTCAACTCTTCACTCTCTACTGGAGTCATTCCATGGGTTGCCTTATTCGGAAAATTGGCTCTAGGAATTAAGTCCATTTGATGAATTATCTTTCTTATTAGTGGAAATACATCAGGAACATTATTCGATACAATATCTTGAAACTCATCCAATAAACCTCCAACTTCCATAGGTACATCTTCTACTTCCTCTTTATCAACTTTTGGAATTAAATAAAAACACATATGCTCATGCTTCATGCCTTCTAGAAACTTCCTTCCATCAAGTAGACATATTCTTACATTACTACATACCTTTACCTATGTTTCCTTCAATGGCTTACAGAAACAGGCTTATGCATTAGTAAAAGCCGTAAATTCATCCAGGCCTTATCTAGTTGGAGCTAAGATTGTGGCATATGTACCTAATGCAGCAACTAAAGACATATTGAGGCAATCAAAAGTCGCAGGTATAAGATGTCGATGGATTAATCAGGTTCAGGATTTTGATATTGAAATAAAAATCACTAAGTTATTAAGAGGTCAAGGGTTGGCTAGACTCGTGGCAGAAACAAATTTAGATGCAACCCAAATAAACCATGTGGATTTGGAGAATTCAGAAGCCATCATTGAACATTGTCCATGGTACACAAATATAGTTTACTTCTTAAAGCATATGAAGTGTCAAGAAGGTTTAAGTGATAATTAGAAAAGAACTATAAAATTTCAAGCATCAAGATATGTACTAATTCAAGGAGATCTGTATTTGAAGAAAAATGATGGTATCCTTTTATCTTTTCTAGACACCTGTCAGGCTAATTGAATTCAACAATAGATTCATTCTGATTTTTCTTCATACTGGTTAATTCATGCAAAGCGAAATAAGTATCATTGTGATCTCCAAATTGTTCTGTGAATTGATTTATAAATTCATCCCAACTAGATATAGATTTATCTAGAAGAATTCTGAACCATTATAATGTGTCTTCTATAAGGGATTGAGTGATCACTTTCATGTATACGTCCTCATTAACTCATTAAATTCTTGGATAACATTTTCTAGATTTACGCCATGCACTTCAACCGATTCTGATCCATTCCTTATGAACTTCGGGATTGCACTCCTTAATTAATTCTTTATATCATTAGGATATCCCCTTATACCATAAAAATTCAACTGTCTGTATCTATTAGAAGTCATCGGGGCTCTATAGTTATTTATGTTCTGATTAACGACTTCATGTCTTTGATATTGCTGATTCATATTCTGGAATCTTTGATTGTTTCGTGGTCCAAAGTTTGAATCGGCATTATAATTTCTCAGGCCTTCATTTTGATCTTTATTATGCTAATATCCTCCATGTATCCTTCCATTACCTTGATGTCTAAACTATTCATGTACGCTATGGTTTTGATCTCCATTATTCTAATATCTGCCACGTCTATTATTCTGATTTGTATCTTCAATATTCTAATTTCCATTATCTTGATATCTATGCTTATCAGATACGCTATGGTTTTGATCCCTATTGCGCTGGTATCCACCATACATCTTTTCATTGTCTTTATGTCCACGTTGTTCATGTCGATCATCCACATTGGTATTCACTCCGCTGTTGTGGTCATGCTATTCTCTATCATTCCATTGTCCCCCATGATTTTTCCAATCACTGCAGTTTATCTCAATCCTTCCTCCATTTTTTGGTTCGAACAAGGGGTTATTGTGATCATTGTTAAAAGATATTCCCACCGTTCTTCTTATGAGGAGGATTGTAAACTCTGTTTCTGTTATCCTTAGGAGCCTTTAAATATTTTGGCAATCTGATTATATTTCTTGTTATTACTATTTTCCTTGGTATCTCTTTTGGCTGCCTCTCAAGGGCCATAACCATTTCTTCATCTTCTGATCTGACATCTGCCATTTCATGAAATACAATGTCCCACTTGTTAATTATCTTCTCTCTTTTAGTCATATTATGATTTGAATTGTGTTGAGGCTCATGTCTCCCTCCATTATCTAGGAAAAAGGGATTACAATTTTTATCACTGCTCTCTTGACTATGATGGTTCGAATTAGGGACTTGCTCACAAGCAAATTATTGATCATCCTTATTAGGATATATCATAAGTGGTGCATAAGGAATCTTCGTTCTTGTAGTCCTACCTTTTCTTAAAATTAGGTCTAATTCCAGCTGATCTAGATACAAAGATCTTCTACCCCACATGAGATAATCAATAACAAAATTATATAACCAAATTTATCACAACCTTAAAAATATAGAGTCGCCACCTTCTTCTTAGAAGGAAATAGTTTATTGTCTTCTGGATTCTTTTCCCTTAGTAGAGCCTAACCTCTATTACCATAGATTCTGAAAAACTATCCTTAATGGTTCCTCCCCAACAGAGTTGCCAATTTGTTGGTGCCCAAAAACAAAGGATCAGTTTTGGCCAACTGACAGGTACGCACTAGTACCTCTGCAATTCTGGCTTAGTTAAGCCAAGGCTGGTATGCCTGATTCACTTCAAACTAATCAATCTTCTATGATTCCTAACTGCATACAAAGACAATAAAATCTCCTCCAAGGTGGTAAAAGGTCCTTGGAGGAAACAATACAATATCCTGATGCTCTTCAATATGTAGAATTTAAACCTAATTAAATTATCCTTTTAAAAACCCTAATTTAATAAATGCTCTAAAAATTTATTAAATTATTAACGAACAACGTAATACAAATCAAAAAACAATGTTCAAATAATAAGATCAGTGCCTACTGAAAAAATGGGTTATACAGTCAGGAAATCCAGTCCTACGTACAGTCAAAGACGATTTTAAAAACTTACTTTAAATAAAGCAAGATCATTACCTCACAGGCTTCCGCTTGAATTATAATTCAAATTAATAAATATGATAAATCTTATCAAATTTAACTCAAATTAAGAGACCGACAAGAACAACAAAATACACTTAGATCTTACAATTGATATTCAAACCACATTTATTAAATCTGAATTATACAATCAGGGAATATAAAACAATGAAGCACTCTAATACACATAGTATCTAAAAGACTAATTGAAAATTAATAACAATATAATCATAAACAATAGAGTAACACTTATCTCATTTGAAATTTGAAAATTCGTACATAATGATTCATATCTGCAGCAGTATACCCCTTTATCTCTGGAGTTTTTCCCCCAAAAATCTCATTGTAAAATGTTTCAGGTTTATTTGACTTAATATTTATATATATTTCAAAGGTTTCCTATGAAAGGTCGTACCTTTTCACAAAAACCTAATGTACAACTAACCCTAAATAATTATACAAATTGATCATATGTATGGTTTAAAAAAATATTTTCCCGCATCATATTTGTCATATCCTTTGTGTTATTTGGTTTATCATCTTTTGTTTGTGATATAAGACTCATGATATTGTGCATATAGAGGGCCTGAATTCTCAGGTACCAACAGGGTACTCCCCTTCTAACCCAAATACACACATCACAACAGAGAAATAAATAGAAAATTGAAAGAACCAAAAAATTGTAAGAACAAAAAGACTTGATTTCTATTATATTCAATGAAATGACTTTACAATATTTAGAAATAAAATTCTACAACTAGATGGGCTTTTAATTACAATAATCTGCAAGCCAAAGCCACCATATACACCATCAGAACTGCCCCTGATAACTCTATTTGTCTTCTTTATATTGGGAAGTTTAATTTCCCTAGAAGGTTCTAGAGGTCAACCACCTTTATATTATTTTTCCTTAAAATGGAATATTCAGAGAATATGCCCCCAAATGGGCTTCGACACTCATTGGATTATTTGAAGGGATTTTACTTTTTCTCCTAAAGTAGTGCAACTGCTAGAGGCCATATCTTGTGAACTGTGTACCTGATTGGACATTATAACCATTTTTAAAAACCTCTTGAAGCGATCTGCAACTTGGATGTTGAAGTGTTGTTGCAAGAAAAGTTCGACCACCTTGCGGAGCCTCTAAAGCCTTCAAAATTAAGTTCAAAGTTCTTTTAACATTCCACCTAAACAAAAAATTCAATATCTTCAAAACCAAACTTGATCTTGCCATGAAACTTTACCGACATGCTTATATATCTAAAATGAACCTCCAGGAAAGTAATTGGAACAATCTATGTTCAAATGAAAACTTTCTAATAATAGTAACCTCTAGGGATCTATGAGGGAGAATCTGATACAAGAAAAACACAATGGAAGTATTGGTGACCATTTTGGTCTCAATAAGACCCTTGAATTGGTTCAGAGGTTCTATTATTGGCCAAGGATGTAGAGACATGTGAGGAAGTATGTGGAACAATGTTTGGTGTGTGAGAAAGCCAAAGGTATGAATTCTAATGCTGGATTATACCAACTAATACCCATTCCCAATAGGCCATGGGAATGTATCTGTATGGACTTATAGTGGGGTTACCAAGAACACGCACTGGTATGGATTGTGTTTTTTTGTAGTTGTTGATAGGTTCTATAAAATGAGCCATTTCATTCCATGCAAGAAAACACATGATGCAAGTTACATAGCCCAATTGTTCTTTAGGGAAGTTGTAAGAATCCACAGGTTACCCATCTGTGTAGTCTCAGACATAGATGTCAAGTTCATGGGACATTTATGGAAAACATTGTGGAAGAGGCTAGGAACAAATTTTTCTTTTGGGTTAGCTTATCACCCTAAAAAAAATGGACAAACAGAGGTCATAAACATGGTTTTAGGGAACCTTCTGAGATGCCTCACAAAGGAGTATGGAAAAATCTGGGATCAAGCTCTACCATAGGTGGAATATGCTTACAATGACAATGTCAATAGGACCACTGGTAAAAGTCCATTTGCAGTAGTGCATAGTGTTCACCCTAGGGGATTTTTTGAACTAAGAGACTTGGGGAGCATGGAGGGAAAGAGTGGACATACTGAAGATTTTTCCCAATCAATGAAGGAGGTACATGACCAAGTAAAACAAACACTCACAGAGGCAACATAGAGATTGCAAACTAAAGTGGATGAAAATAAAAAGGAGTTTCACTTTGAAGTGGGGGATTTAGTAATGGTACATTTGAATAAAGCTAGGTTAAAGAAAGGAATACTTAGAAATTTGCAGATGAAAAGGATTGGAGATTGCAAATTCTTAGCAAAATATGGGGAAAATGCATACAAAATTGATCTACCTCCAGAGTTAGCAATATCACCAGTATTAAATGTTGAGGAATTAGTGATATACAAAGGTCCACTACCAGTAGAGACAGAGGTTTCTAAAGAGTTGGAAGAGATTACAAGGGATATTCCCTTACCAAATACATCCAAGAAAAAAGAAGAAAGAGTACTAGACTCTAGACTGAAGAAGAAGACAAGACATGGTCAATACATGGAACATATAATCAAACGGAACAATCTTCCAAAAGTAGAGGCTACATGGGTTCCTGAAGTAGAGTTTAAGAAGTTGGGAATAGATCTTGCAATACTCACTCCAGGAGTAACTTAACTTCTTTGTCTAGGGGGAGCATGGTGCAAAAGCACCTAAGGAGGAACTATCCATTTTTTTTAAAGACCTTCAGGTGGTCTAGGATTTTTTAGGATTGTTTAGGAAGGTTTAGGATAAATTTGAAATGTTTTAGGAGAGTGTGTGTCAAGTTGTGTGGTTTTCTGGTTCAAGTGACCTTTGTAATGTCCTAATGGAAAAAATGGGTCAAAATGTGTGTTGGCAGTCAAAGTGTTTAGAAGGACATTTTTTGAGTGTTTTAAGTCTTAGGACATGATGTTTGACCTTCTGGTGTCCAACCATGGAGTTACAATGGTGAAAGAGCAAAAATTGTAAAAAGTGCAAAAGTTGCTTGAGCAACTTTGCAACTTTTAAATGTTGCTCGATAACTTTTTGCCAAAATGTTGCTTTGTGCCCAAATGCATTTATGGGTCCATTTGAGTGGTTGTCTGAGGAAGGAAAAAAAAATTTAAGGACTTCGGCGACATTGTAATAAGGTTGGACTATTTCTAGTTAGAAATTTGAAGCATTAGCAAGTTGTAGTTACTGTATTATCACAATTTTTGTGATTTTCAATTCGTAAGCATTGAAGATAGATTGAATTTGGTTATTTTCCAATGTAATTAGGTTATGATAGTTTTTTTTCAGCACTATGTGGAGGATATTATCTCTTTGTTTTAGTTTTGAATTTGTATATAAATTCTTCTTTCTGTTCTGTGTTCTCTGGACCAAACAAGACTATAAATAGTAAAATGATTCCCTAGGCATTTCCAACAGTGGCAAGTATCTATGCCTTGGAGAAATGGTAGAGGGGTCATTGTATAGTAGATTTTTTTTTTAAGGTTTAGAAATGGTGATTTTTTTAATCTCTTTCCCTTTGCGAGCTTGGCAATAGCCCAGTTAGGGGTTGTAGAGGAACAACATGTTACATTTGTAGGGTTAGATTAGATAGCCAAATACAATGCATGGAGGATAGAATTTGGGGGTTGAAAAGTCCTTGTGAGCATTGGTGAAAGCTGATGAATCTATTACATCTGGTTTTGTGAAGCTTTGGCATTAGAGTGTCCTATTAGCCCTACTTTTAAGGACTCAGTCTCTAAAGGATTTGAAGTAATGTACGGACCTTGAGAAATCCTAACCCTAGAAATATTTTAAGTCTCCATAAAGGTGTCTAGATCCAAGATCAACTTGGGGTTTTTTTTCAAAGTTTCAGAGCTATTGTAGTTTAGGAGCCTGATTAGGGCTATAAGAAACCACTAGTTCTATTCCAAGAAATAATGAACTCGATGAAAAGATGGATAATCAAGGGCTCTAAAACTCCAATAATAGATTCCATAGGCTGAGTATAGTGTGAGAAAAACCTTGAAAAGTGTCTATAATAGATTGGTGTTGGTTTGGTAGAATCTACCCTAGTACATTTAGTGATGTCTAAATTCTTGTTGGTGGTGAGATTCTTTGAAGACAAGGGTAGGTGAACCAAGTGTTCTACCCTTAGGTTAAGGTTGGAAAAGAAGCCCTCTTTTTGGTCAAGAGTGGAGACCTAGGAGAGAGTCAAGTTGACTGAATGTAAGGATATCCCTATAAGATTTGTATCAAAGCCATGAAATATTTGGGCTAGGAAGGTATATGAGTGACCTTGAATCTGCGATGAATCAACCATGGTGACCAATGTAGAGTTTCCTAAGAAGATGGATGAATGAGAGGAGGAGAATAGACTCCTAAGAGAAAAAATTGCAGAGATGGAAACTAAGCTTGATGAAGTGCAATCTAGGACATAAGAAGTGAGTGAGAAGGTGAAGGGGAGAGAAGGAAAGGGAAAGTCCAGTGGTAGTAGAAGATGAAGTGCTAGAGCCTGATCTAGTACTGCAAGAATAGCCATTCCATAGGGCCCTAAAATCCATGGGTGACAAGTAATTGGAAGGTGTAACCCTATTTAGTGGAAAAATGGAACCAGAGGTGGTCATGGAGTGGATAGAGGGTTTAGGAGACCACTTTGAATGTGAAAGTGTAACAAAGGCTCAAAAAGTGAAAGTAGCCAAAACAAGGTTGAGAGGGACTGCACTCACATAGTGGAAGTTTGTGCATGATGAAAGACTAAAGGAAGGAAAGAATCAAATCTCCACTTGGAAAGGGATGGTTATAAAGATCAAGGACACCTAAATCCATGAGGACTATGTGATACAACTCCATATGAAGAGGTAGAATAAAAGACAAAAATATTCAGAGGTGAGTGCTTATACAGAGAATTTTTATAAATTATGCCTAAGGTTTAAGGTGACAAAGGATGAAAGTATAAATTTTTATCAGTACCTAAATGGGTTAAGATGGAGTATCCAAGAGGACATAAGTCCCCTTTGGAAGTTGGTCAGCGTTACCTTCATGACCGTCAAGATCATCAACTACATAATTAGCCAACAAAACATAATCAAAATATATAATTTTCAAACATCAAGCATTAGGTGGAACGATATTACCTCGAATTCTATTATATTCCAACTCTGATAAGTGAGGTGTCATTCTTTGGGGCTTTGATGTAGTCTCTTCTTTCCCATTGAAAAGATTTTTTTTCGCACTTCGATACTTATGATTTCTGGGGAGGAAGTGCCTATACTAATAAAACACCTGCTTTCTTAAACTTTTGGAATGACGAGATTTCATCTTTGGACCACACATTGGACATGAAAATTTTCCCTTTGTTTGAAGACCTACAAGATAATGATACAATTCAATTAAATATGTGAATTTTTAGAATTATAATTATCACGTACAACTAGAATTCACCATAACATACCACATAAATGTGTCAACTCTAGAGCATTGTTATCCAAAATCTAATCATACAACAAAGTAGGCATCAAAGCAGAAATTTGCATGTTATGTTACCCAATTAAAACTATCTTACAGTCTTTGATGATTTACATTCACTTGTTACATTTATTATCAGA
>MU225714.1:611578-622215 GCA_018584345.1 Thuja plicata | reverse complement strand
CTAAACAAGATATATCAGAGCATTGTTCTCCTTTCAAAAATCCAAACTTACAAAAAAATAGTCTCCTCCCTATAAATAGAGGATTGACTTCTTTATTCAAAATAGAAAAGGAACTAACTAACTAAAACCGCGCCAAAGAAAGAGAATAGGAAGCGCAACGGCCCAAGACATGCACAAATGAAGTCTGGGCGATCAAGTCAATATGCCGGTAATCTAGAGGGAATATAGCAGAGCTATATTTATGCATCTCTAAAATAGTGGCTCCTGATTTGTGACAGCTGTGTCTTCTGTTGCCATGATGGCTTATCTGCATGAAGCTAGTCTTTAAGTCCTCCTTCAGTGCTGTCAACCACTCCCATCAACTCCTACTCCCTGGAAAGATTAGTTAATATGCAAAAGATATTCATGCAAGAAGCTTATCAAATTAATCCAGATGTTAGAACACACATTCATATTATTATATGAAATACTACAACATATATATAATATTGGCGTAATATGACATATCTATTCCACCCATGTCTTAATGGTTGTTTTCTGTACTTAACAAAAGTTCAACTAACTTAAAGTTCATAATTGTCCTAATAATACTTGAAAACAGAGTGCAAGGACTAATATAATAAAGAAAGTAAAATAAGCTCAACATTTTCCCCTTGGCAAGCTGAATACTTTTCCTCAAGCATTATATCTTCTGGTAATTGCCCTGAAATATCCAACCTTTGTTCTTCCTCTCCTTTGACTTTTAAAGGTGTAATAGAACCCCCTTGTTCTCTCCTAGACACCCACTATGTGATCTTCTTGAAGTCGGTCAACTCTGTCAGTGTTGATGTCATGCAGGGGCCAGAGGAGCATCGGTGGCTGCATGGTGAGTGGACACCAGAGTTCCTTTCTAGTTTTCCTTCCCAGCTATATGTATTTTGGCACCCTTTGGATAGCTTCTTGGAGGTTGATAGGACTATGTGGTTATGATCTCTTCAATATCTCGGATAACCTACCCCATCTGCTTCTGGCTCCGACCAGGTCTCTCTCAAAGACAAAGTAAGATAAATGATCATATTCGGCATAAACCTCTGTTCTAATCCCAAAAATTGTGTCCCTTGTTTCTTCCTTAATTTTCCATAAGTCAAATTGAGCCAATCTCCGAAGAGTGTAGTTGGCTTGCTGCTCTCTGCTCTTAATGGTAATGGCTCTGTTTTCTCCTATTCCCTATAATTTTCCAATTGTATATCATAGTTGGCTTCATTGTGCATCTAGGAAATCAAGGCCCTTAGGTAGATATCCCCTATGTAGAGTAGAGGATTCCACTTAGTTTTAGCTGGGATAGTGAAATTATGCATGTATAGTTCATAGAGGAGATTTTGTTGCCATGAGGGAAGAGTCTGATAAAGACCATAAAACTCTTGGGATGACTTGAACTCAGAATCAATATCTTTGATGGTCATCACTAGTTGGAACAAGAGGAACTGTTCCTTCAAACACATGGTATAGACCCTAGGAGGTGGCCTACATGCAATGATCTGATCAAAAAATTTGAGGGCATTATCCATTTTCTATTTTTGTTTTGCCAGTTGTTCTTTCAATTCTACAATTTCTTCCTCTTGCTCTGTTATGACCTTCTTTAGTTTCTTCTTTTCTTCTCTCCATAGAGTTTTTGTGAGCACATATTTATTATGCAATCCAAAGAGAAGCATTTGTAATGTGATCAGGAAACTATCTTCTGTTTGATTTCTTTGCCTCCTCTGTTCCTTCCAAGGCTTCTCTAGGAAACTTACTAACCATGTTCTATTGTAGGGCACTAAGGCATTTTCTGCATCAGCTGACTGATTGATTACTGAGGCATTCTCCTTGTTAATGACTGGAATATCTTGATGGACTTCCTAGGAACTATTTTGAAAATCACCATGTTCAGCTTCATAAGTTTCTACGGAGTGCGAAGGAAAGTCTGGAACTGCAGACTGATTTGGGGAATCGTCTGGAATTATTTGCACATTAGGTTGTTCATCAGATTGCATAGGAGAAGCGGGTTGGCTTATGGAGGATGCCCTAGGGAGCTTCCCTCTCATTCTAGGACTCCTTCACGCAGGGGTATCCATAATTTCTACAGCCTTTTCTTTAGTAGTTTTCTTCGGCTTCTCTACTGCAGGAGTAGCTGCTGCAGGAATCGGCTTCCTTTTCTTCCCTTTCAAAGAAGTAGGGATTTGTGGTTTGGCTGCAGGAAATGAAGGTTCTTTGTCTAATTTTCATTTTCCTTTGGCTCGGGAAGATGTAGGTACATTTATCTCATGAGCAGGTAAGGGCACATTTTCTTGAAGATTTACAGTTTCTGCCCCTTGGGTATCTTTTTCAACAGTTGGGTCAGTTGGTATGACATAATCATGCCCAATTTGTTCATTAGGGTTAACCTTTGGTTCTAGGGTTTTGCGCTGGAAAAACTCTAACCATGTCATGGGAGAGGTATCCCTAAGAGATCTTTCTATTAACAGTTTAATTAGGGCATGGTGGGTAACAGAATTTGCATTCCCTTTTTGGGTCTCTTTAGCACTAATGCATAGCATGTTATATAAAAAATTTGGAACATTTACTGTTAGAATATGCCTCACATAACTCAGTAATTTGAAATGATGTGCGTGTAAATTGGAAAATATCCCTTCACATGTGAAATACCTGATGATATGTGTAGCCAACTCATTATACGGTGGAGGGATAGACATTCTCTTGCAACCCTGTTTGGTAATCTCCAAAGGAGGATCACCCGGCAGGGTGAACTGAGCCCTTGCTAATCTAGCATCATGAACATTAGGGTAATGTTTTCCAACCATTGGTAATCTAGTAACTTTTGCAATCTGCTCCTTTGTTGCAACCACTGTTAATCCCCACACAGTTGCCTGACCTTCTTCAAATGTACTCACAAATTCTGCTGCTGAGTCCTCATCAAATTCTGTTAACCTTAGGAAATACCCCAACCAGTCGCATGCATTGAATCTTCTTACTGCCTCAACATTTGAGAATAACACACCATGCACAACCATCTCATGTCTCTGCAGCTGGCCTCCCATCTATGCGTGCTTATTTTGATTTTCCTTCTCAACAGTGGGTAAATGCCTTATTCCTTATTTGAATTCCAGACTACAAGGACTACGAGCTTTCTCCTGAATTTCTCTATTTTTCTTGGCATGAAAAATGGTGATGAATTAAATTAGGAGAGATAATAATCTTTACTGCAGGTTGTCACTTAAATTAATTATAAGTCACATCTTGTCTGACAATCATGGAGGATTCGGGAATACAAGTACAACAATTGTGCGATAACACTTAGAACTTTAATCAGGCAAGGCTAAGTACAGATTTGAAGTGACATAAAATATTTTAGGCGTAAATAGAAATGATAGTTTGGAATTAATACACTTCCCTCCCCCTACTTAACATTGACAAGTGTCCACACTTGGCAGATGTGGCATGAGGGATGAAACTGGCGTAATGATATATATTTTGCAGTACTAGATACAATTATCAAAATCTATGCGCTAAAAATGGAAAAAATTTGAAAAGCGCGTACCTGTCATTCAATCTTTGCATAAGCCAGAAAAGGTGGCGAGAGTGGTATGAAAGTGGCAGTGGCTTACCTCAACATACTCGACTGCTTATTGAAAGCTTTTAAAGGAATAAATGATGATGACGTGGAAGTTGGGTGGGTGGTAGATTAAAGAAATGAGATGAGTTGGAAAGTAGAAATAGAAAGTGAATGGAAGAATATACTTCATGTGAAAATGAAGTGTTTATTATGGACATGATCGATGGATTTTACTGAAGAGCTTCAGGAGGAAGGTTCACACCCTCTGCTGCAGGAAGTGTTACCTGTTGCTCGTTTAATTTTTTCTATTTGAATTGCTACAGGAAGTCTTCTTTTGTTTGAGGTTGGTGATACAACTTTAGCTGATGTCCATTGACTAGAAGCTTGAAGTGTACTGGATCAATTGTGGTCAACTGGGTGGCTCCATTGGTGAAAACATGGCTTATTTCATATGGTCCCAACTATCTTGTCTGCAACTTTTCTGGTATTTCCTTGAATCTTGAATCATACAAGAATGCCCAGTCTCCAAATTGAAATTGTTTGCCCTTGATATTCGAGTCATGCCATTTCTTCCTTTGTTTCTGGACTAGTTTAGTTCTCTCGAGTGTAGATTTATGCATTTCATCTGGAGAATTGAGGTGCAGTAATCATTCCTTTTGTGCTGCAGGAAGATCGATATTTAACTGCAGTGCTATCCTCAGTGTTTTGTGTTCAAATTCAACTAGTAGCATAGCTATTTTTCATACAATAGTTCAAATGGAGTGAATCCTGTAGTGGTCTTCCAAGTTGTTCTATACACCCAGACGACTTCTGATAATCTATTGCTCCAGTCCCGATGATGCAGATGAACTGTCTTTGTTAGGATGGCTTCTATTTCCCGATTTGTAACTTCAGCCTTTCCATTGGCTTGAGGGTGATAAGGGTTGGACTTCCTATGTTTGATATTGTATTCTTTAATGAGCTTTGTTAGTAAATTGGAAGTGAATTGGCCGCCTTGGTCTGTTACAAGCTCTATCAGTACTCCATATCTTGTGAAAATATCATCATACAAAAATTATGCAACTTTATGGTCTCGAGCATGTTTCATAGCTTTTACTTCGACCCGTTTGGTCAAATAATTGGTGCACACCAGGATGTAAGACTTCCCATTGGATGGAGGGTTTATTGGACCAATGAAGTCCATACCCCATTTGTCAAATGGAGTGACCACCACCTATGGATTTAATAGCATTTCATCTGACTTAGTCGGTTTTCCCATTCTTTGACATTTGTCACACTTTCTTGTATAGCTGGTTGCATCCTTCTGAAGTGTAGACCAATAATATATAGTTGTTAAAATCTTTTGGGCTGTTCTTTTTGCTACAAAGTGTCTCCCACATGGTTCATCATGACAGGCATGGAGAATGTCATATGTCTCATCTTCTCTCACACATATGTGCATTACTTGATCAGGTCTAGTAAAAAACAACATGTTATCAATCCAAGAGAAATTAAATTTTTTTTCAACCAGTAGTCTTCTTTCTTTGTAAGAAAAATGTGTTGGAACTTTGTTAGCTGCAAGGTAATTAGCTATGTCTGCATACCACAGACTTTGGACAACAATATGAAACAAATGCTCATTTGGAAATGCATCATTTATCAGAGTAGTATCTTGTTCTGTATGGTGGATTCTTTAGAGATAATCAGCTACTACATTTGCCTTGCCAGGCTTGTCAACTATAGTAATGTCAAATCCTACAAAAGAAGAAGCCATCTTGCTAACCTGCCTATGATAGTATGTTTGTTCATGAGATATTACATTGCTGCATGGTCAGTATGAACAAAATTATGATATCCAGTTATGTAATGATAGAATTTCTTAAAGGAATATACTTCTGCTAGTAATTCTTTCTCTGTCACTGTGTAGTTTAACTCTGGTCCATAGAGGCTTTTGCTAATGTAGTAAATTGCATTTTCCAAGTTACTAGACTTTTTTACTAGGATAACACCTATTGCATAGTCTGAATCATCTGTGTGAATGTGAAATGGCAAAGTCTAATCAAGACCCCTAAGTATAGGTGCAGTGGTTAACAATTTCTTAAGCTACAGCAAGGATTCATCACATTCTTTTGTCCAGTTAAATTCAGCCTCTTTAGTAAGAAAAGTATACAGAGGACTAGCTATTTGACTAAAATTTTGGATAAACCTTCTATAGTAGCCAACATGTCCTAGGAAAGACCTAACATCTTTTTTCTTTATAGGAATAGGCAATGTTAGAATTACCTCTATTTTTGTAGGATCTACCTAGATTCCAGCTTCAGATATGAAATGTCCCAGCACTATGCCTTCTTGTATCATCATGAAACATTTGTCACTATTGAGAGACAAATTGTGTTCCTGACATCTGATTAGCACTCTTTCCAAATTCTTCAGGGCTTCCTCAAAGGTGAATCCAAAGGTAGTAAAGTCATGCATATATATCTCCATACAATCATGTGATGTATCAGAAAAAATGTTGATTACAACTCTCTGGAAGGTAGCTGGTGCATTGCAAAGGCCAAATGGTAATACAAAATAGGCATATGTACCCCAGGGGCATGTGAATGCAGTCTTTTCCTGATCTTCTAGAGAAATGTTGATCTGGTTGTACCCATTGTATCCATCCATAAAGGAAAAATATTTCTTACCAGCCAGAGTGTCCAAGACTTGATCAATAAAGGGTAAAGGAAAATAATCCTTCTTTGTGGCATTATTCAACTCTCTATAATCCATACATAGTTTCCATTTTCCCCCTTTCTTAGGTACAATGACTAATGGTGATACCCACTTGCTATCAGAGATTGGATAGATGAAACCAACATCTAGTAATTTTTGTAGTTCACTTTTGACTATCTCCCTCAATGCTGGATTTATCCTTCTTTGAGGTTGGAATAGTGGTAAGCTTCCATCATTAATGTAGATCCTATGGGTACAGATCTTGGCGTTCAGTCCTAGCATGTATCCATAATTCCAAGCAAAGGCTTTCTCATGCTTACACAAGAGTTTAGTTAAATGTTCCATTTGCTGAGGTGGCAACTTGTTGTTTACATGGAGATTATGACCAGGGGAAATTTCCACAGCAGTTGTTAGCTCTACCCTTGACATCTCAGGTACTGGTTTTGTAGCAATTTCACATGGTAAAAATTAACTAATTATTTCTCAGCTTGTTGGAAAGATACAGTCTTCATAGGTACATAGCTGCAGAATAATACTTTTAGAAACATCTTTTGCTGCTATACACTCATTGGTAAGAATACTTTGTATTACATCATCTTCCTCTTGCATTTTCAGAAAATATTGTCTATGCATCATCATAAGCTGAACAACATAATTGACCTCTTCTTCCTCATCTCCTAGTTCTGGCCAAATGGGATCCTTCAAATCTGGCTGAGGCTGGGCAGGAGGATAGAGTGCTATTTTCTTTATTGCCTGGCCATTTGAAATTGTCATACTTCCTGAATTGCAACTAATTTTTGCATTAGTGGTGGCTAACCAAGGTCTCCCCAGGATGACTGGATAGCTAACAAAGTTTACTTCTGGTGATAAGATGAGAAAATTAGTAGGGTATTCCCATGAGTCTAGGGTAACTATCACATCTTCTACAAGACCATCTGGAGTGACTGTTGAACTACCAACAAGTTGTAATATTGTTGGTGTTGTTCTTAAGCCTTCTATACTTAGTCTGTGCATTGTATCTTTTTTCATCACATTAATTGTTGCCCCCAAATCAACTAAAGCATTTTTAACAGATTGTCCATTAATTATCAAGTCAACTACTGGACTTCCATGGTTTGAATACTTGGGTATAAATACCTTTCCCAACATGATATCCGCAAGTTTCCCTATGACATGAAATTTTTGAGGGTCTTTCTTCTTCCTCCCAGGCTTTTTAAGGCATGCATCCTTAATTGCTTTCCCATAGATAGGAACATCTTTGATAGCTTGAAACAAAGGTATTTGGATGTGCATATTTTTTAGCTGCTCGAGAATATCAAAAGGCATTTCCTCTTGCGACATATGTTTTTCTATTATGAGCCTTTGTGGAAAAGGAGGTTCAACTGCGGTTTCATCATCAGTTTTGATGGATTTTTTAGTTGATTGGGTGGTATTTTGCAATATAACCTCTAGAAGAGGTGTTGATGCTGCAAGAGTGTCTGCAACTTCTGTGATAATAGGTTGTTCGGGTGCAGGCAGAGTAGTACCTGGCCTCAGATGTATGTCAGATATCTCTAGAGCATAAGTAGGATACTGATGTGTATCAGTAGTATACATTGGCTGCTGCTGTTGCTTGTTATTTGGATTTGGTTGCGGATAAGCAGGCAATTATGCTTGCTTTGAATTGGGGCTAGTGGCTGCAGGAGGTGGCATTATTGCAGGAGGTGGCACTGGTGGCGGTAATTCTAGAAAAATAGGATTTTGGTTAGGCCACTGTGGAGGTCCCCTTCATTGATTATTTTGTTGCCAATTCCCTAGCGGTGGTTGCCATTGGTTTTTCTGGTTAGGCCGCTAGTTATTTTTCTTGTTAGGCCACTGGTTATTTTTCTGGTTAGGCCACTGGTTATTTTCCTGGTTAGGCCACTGGTTATTCTAGGGTGGCTGAGAGTGCTAAGGATTATTCTAGTAACTTTGGTTTTGCCATTGACTATTGTAAGGATTTGAAAATTGTAATGGGTCTTGAGGCATACCTTTTTGTGGTGCCCATGGGCAACATTGAGAAACAAAAAACACTTTCTCATTATCTCTTTCTATCTTCATGTACTCAGTAGGCAAATGTTAATTTTCCAGGTTTGCCACCATCTTGCACTCACAGTCTTTCTTTTATTTCTGGCAATGAGGGAAATATTCAACCAACTTCAATTCAGCGTCTGCATGTTTCTTCTTGGCAGTCATGGTGTTGAGATGTGTGGCAAAATCATTAATGATGTCTTGCTTGAAATCTGCTAGCAAGTTAGATATCTCTAACTTAGAAATGCCTAAACTGCTCCCTTTAATTGTTGTAGACCGATATCCTCTACTTTCTTTCCCAGTTGATCTGGAGTAGTTGAGACAGATTTTCTTGAGATCATCCCAAGAGGATTGGGATATGTCCCCACCAGCCATGAGGTCCATTGCTTCCAGAAATCTATCGTTCACTCCTCTCAAGAAGACTAGTTTCTGTGAATCCTCCGCCAGAACATGTTGGGGGTTCTTCTGCATGGTGTATAAAAAACATAAAACATAGTCCTCCAAATTTTTGTCCTCCTTCTGTGACATTCTAAAAATTTCATCTCCCCTTGGGTCACTCCCTTTGCAATATTCTTTGTATTTCTCTAGAAACAAGGTCTGCATCTCATCCCATGTGCCTGCTGCATTTGCTCCTAATCCCATGAACCATCGTAAGGCTGACTCTTTCAGTGTTGCTAGAAACAACTTTAGTTTGTGGGCATCAGTGTTATAGTCAAAGCTATGATAGAGGATGTCGAACTTGAACAAAAATGTGTCAGGATCTTCAGTTATCAGCCCATAAAATTTTGGAAGTGCAGCTGAGGGTATATTCTTGAGGTTTGCATTGTTTATAAAGTTTGGCAGAGGAAATGGGAAAGTAGGGTGTGCCATTACTGGAGGTATCAGGGGTGGTACTTGATATTGGAAAGGAATATTAGCCACAAGATTTTTATTAGTAGGTGCGTTTGGGTCAGAATTATCAAGAAAGCTGACCAAGATTCAACAAAAGGTCGGAAACCACTTATATCAAAAGATCCTTCTCCAGTGGTAGATGCTGCAAGAAACTCGGGACTTGCATCAACAAAAGGAAACCCAACTTCTTCAGCTTGCTCATTCAAATTCATAGGTTCTCCTGGAAGAAATCTACCATATTCATCTCTTCTACTTCCCCTTCGATGCATGCAAATGAATTCTTCACATTGGTGAAGCAAATTTAGGACCACAAACCATTAAACTAACTAAAAGACTCAAAAGGTTTCTTAGCTTGACACCATCCCCGGCAGTGGCGCCAAAAATGAAGCGCCTCACAATAGGTGATTAGTAATTGTGCCCAAAGCCTCTCTTAGGAATAATGTATTCAATCTAAGGATCACTTCTCTCACCATGAGGTGCATTTAGTTTGTCAACCTAGGGACATATACTTGAAATGGTACAACATAGTATGTGAACTAAGTTCCTTAAGGAGCCAATCTACCTATGCTACAGGAAAGTAAAATACATGAAAGGAATCTATACTAGGGCTGCAGGAAGGGAAACACACTTAGTCATTACTAAAATGGATGCTACAACTTGCAAACTTCTAATGAAATCTATTCCCTCATCCTAGAGCATTCGCTATAGCTATCCTTGCAAGTGTTGTAGGAACATTCACGAAGTACAATGCTGCAGGAAGAAACTATAATCTTGTATCTAGAATAATGGAAATTCAGGAAGTAAATATATTCTACTTCTACTCTAATCCACCTACCAAGTGGGCCCCCTTGGTTGGCTTCTGCTAATCTATAAACACAGAATATGAACCAAAAGTTACTTCATTATCTTTCAAAACTGGTTACATGAAAAATAAGACATCCAGCTGAAAATGAACTTGCTAAACAAGATATATCAGAGCATTGTTCTCCTTTCAAAAATCCAAACTTACAAAAAAATAGTCTCCTCCCTATAAATAGAGGATTGACTTCTTTATTCAAAATAGAAAAGGAACTAACTAACTAAAATTGTGCCACAGAAAGAGAACAGGAAGCGCAACGACCCATGACATGCACAAATGAAGTCTGGGCGATCAAGTCAACATTCTGGTAATTTGAAGGGAATATAGCAGAGCTATATTTATGCATCTCTAAAACAGTGGCTCCTGATTTGTGACAGTTGTGTCTTCTATTGCCATGATGGCTTATCTGCATGAAGCTGGTCTTTACGTCCTCCTTGAATGTTGTTGACCACTCCCAGCGACTCCTACTCCTTGGCAAGATTAGTTAATATGCAAAAGATATTCATGCAAGTAGCTTATCAAATTAATCCAGATGTTAGAACACACATTCAGATTATTATATGAAATACTGCA
>MU225714.1:586269-611528 GCA_018584345.1 Thuja plicata | reverse complement strand
TATGACATATCTATTCCACCCATGGCTTAATGGTTCTTTTCTGTACTTAACAAAAGTTCAACTGACTTAAAGTTCACAATTGTTCTAATAATACTTGAAAATAGAGTGCAAGGACTAATATAATAAATAAAGTAAAACATGCTCATCAATCAGATAGAGGAGGAGAATTTATTTCTGATGAATTCACTAACTTTTGTAATGAGCGTGGGATTACAAGACAGGATTATGCACCGAGACCACCACAACAAAATGGGATTGCTGAAGGAGGAATGGATCAATTTTTGATTGTACCAGAACATTGATGATTGAAAAAGGCATCACACAAACATTCTGGAGAGAATTTGTAAGTACTGTTGTCTATACACTAAACCAAGTTCAATTGAAGAAAGATACAAATAAGACACCTTATGAGCTATGGTATAGATACACACCAAATGTGAGTTACTTTAGAATTTTTGGAATTCAATGTTATATACTAAAAGATGATAGAAATGGGAAACTTGACTCTAAAAGTGATGAAGGAATATTTCTAGCATATTCTAAACACTATAAGACCTCACACACTTGAGAAATTAAGAGAAAAACATGAGCATAATTCTATGATGATAGAACTTTCTTCCTCACTCTCCGATATTGAATTTGAAGTTGTCAAAACCTGCACCTCTGCAAAGAAAGTGTGGGACAAATTGAAGCTGGTACATGAAGGAGATGCTAATGTACTAAGAGCTAAGGCAGAGAGCCTAAGAGGTAAATTTGATGAACTAAGAATGAGAGAAGGAGAAAATATCACTCAGTACAACTACAGGATAAAAGAAGTAGTCAATGATATCTGAGGAGTTGGAGGCATACTTGAAGAAGAGATAGTGGTGTCCTAACAGAAGAAAAGATGACAAAAGTAATGATAGATCATATGAAAAGAAGTTTGATAGAAATGATAACATAGATTACCGAAGCAACCGACAATCTGACAGAAGAGATACCCGAGACTATAAGGACAAAGGGAATAAATCTTGTTACCTAGCTGAGAACACACACTTGAGAAATTAAGAGAAAATCATGAGCATAATTCTATGATGATAGAACTTGCTTCCTCACTCTCTGATGTTGAATTTGAAGCTGTCAAAACCTGCACCTCTGCAAAGAAAGTGTGGGACAAATTGACTTATATTTAAAATTTAAATAATCACACCACTTTAATAGTAAATAAATAAATAAAAGAACTTATTTTCAAGTAAGAAAATGTTTTTTCACAATTATTGTTAATATGGACATTAACACTTGCACTATTAATCTGATTACTATTGAGTGCTTGAAGGATATTTATGTTATTAAATCAGTATTACTACAATTAGAACTTATCACAGAAATGGAAGATAAGCTTAAATTGGACATGATGAATGTCTCTCCTCACATTGAAATCAATGTCTTCCCTCTTGTTGTGAGGGGTGTGTCTCCAACAGAGGATATCGAAGAAGGGGAAATAGAGGAAGGGAATTTTAAATCAAAGGTCTTAGATGGAGGCATCTCGGTAAAATTGAATGAGAATGAAGGAGGTTTTCATATTGTATATGAGACAGTTCCTAACCTGATGGAAATATGCGAAGAAAATACCACTAATACATGTAATAACATTGAAGCCTCTTCAGAGATGGAGGAAGAAGTAAGATTATTGACTGAACATCTGGGTGAATTTATTGTTAACGATTTAATGGATTAATTTATGAATGAAATATGTGACAAAGAGGAACTCTTTAGACAAAGGGAAATGTTGATCAAAGGTTTTTTGAAGGATGAGGATGATCGGGATTCAATTGATATTGGTAATCTCTTATTAGATCTTAAGGATAGAGATCTTAAGGATCAGGAAACACTTGGGATTGTGGCCACTCTTCCTAGTTTGCAAGCCCCTGATTGTGACAAATCTAATAAGAAAAGGGGAAGGAAGTCAAAACAGGAATTAAGATTATTGGACGGATGTGATGCGGGATGAGCTAAATGGACAACCATTCTTAATTCAAGGAAGGGGAAGTTACTTCCTAAGTCGCCATGAATGTCCTAACTTGGAATGTTAGGGGCTTAAATGCCCCTAACAAGCAGTGAATTTTAAAAATCTGCATATCTCAAACTAAAACTGACATAATTATGCTACAAGAAACCAAATTGGACAACAAAGAAATAACGAATTTAAAAAAAAACAGTGGGTTTTAGAGAGGTTAGGGGAGTTCTAGCCAGAGGAGCTTCTGGAGGTTTGGGATCATTTAGGATCCTAGAACGATGTCTCTCACTGGATTAGAGGATCATGTAAACTGGAGCTGTGCATTTGTTAAGAGCCTCCAGACATCGCTATGTTTTAGGATCTTCAATGTTTATGGCCCTACCCCTAATCTAGAGAAGTAAAGAGTATGGAAGGAAATTGAGAAGAAGTTGGAAGATTGTTTAGGTGATATTTCAATCATTGGAGGGGATTTTAATACAATTACTAAAGCATCAGAGAAATAGGGTGGCCTTCAAAGTCTCCCCCATGTTGTTGAGATATTTAATAATTGGATCAATAGGAATGGCCTCTTCGAGGTCTACACTCCAAAGGATGCTTTTACTTGGAATAATGGGAGGAAGGTTTATAATGAACTATAACTGATTGAATGTTTGAAGATGTTAAGTTGATGATCACCAAGCTTTAGAAAGATATTGCAAGACATTAAATCAGTTAACGTATTGTATTTTCATTGATGTCAATTTGATATAATCTGATTGGTTATATACACAGTGTCAAAGATTTCAGAGAACTATAATCATAAAGTTTATGCTATTAGTAATGCATAAAAGTTTAGTATGCAACAAGTGACTACAAATGCCGACGAGTAGTGCACTCTGACAGGAAGAGAAACCCAAGAGGAAAGTCACAGTGATACCTGACCAAGAAACCCAAGCAATTATTACTAACGAGCATAATCACAAGCATTACCAATGAGAAGAACCTCAAAGTGTTTCCTGATAGATAGATAACCCCAATGGAGATGCCTGAGGAGAACTAAAGTGTTGACTGAGATAACAAGGAGTTAAACACTGAAAAGAACTGAACTTCAGAAATGACAAAAGACTTAGCTAGCAAGAGCTAAAGAAGGAGTTAACTGGTTTTTAATATTTTTTTCATCGAAAAGTTAAAATCCAGAGATAAGAAAGAGTTTTAAAGTTGTTTTATTCCAATTGTCTAAGAGAAATATACGGAATAAAATTGAAGTATAGTTTTAAAGCAAGATTGGCTAGAATTGTGGATCACGCCAAGAACAAGAAACTCAAGGACTTAGAAATGGTGAAATCATATTTATAAAGAGACAATCTAATTCATTATGAATTAGGGGTGAATAGAGAAGAAGATGCTGGAGAGAAACTGGTGAAGAACAACTTCATACTATCCTGATCAATCAAGATGAGGAAAGAGCTAAAGATTTCTGCGAACACCAAGCAACAGAGAAGCATAGCATCACCGAGAAGAAAGAAGTGCGGAAAAGGTATTGAAAGGAGACATTGATCAGAAAGGTATTATGAGCCTACAATAGATCTGAAAATATGCAAAGTATAGTTGTATATGTGAACAGATCATTTACTATTTCAATTTATCCATTGGATTAGAAAGTCTCTTAACCGAGCAGGACTTAACAATCCTTTATATATTGAGATACATCCTAAGGAGTATCAAAAGGTTTGGTCATGAAGATGGCATAGAGATGCCAAATATCAAGTGACAAACTACACAGGGTTTGGTCATAAAGATAGCATAGAGATGCCTGATATCAAGTGACAAACTATTCTATTTAAATCCTCTAACAAGGTCACACCTACTAGTACCTCACACACTTGAGAAATTAAGAGAAAATCATGAGCATAATTCTATGATGATAGAACTTGCTTCCTCACTCTCCGATGTTGAATTTGAAGTTGTCAAAACCTGCACCTCTGTAAAGAAAGTGTGGGACAAATTGAAGCTGGTACATGGAGGAGATGCTAATGTACTAAGAGCTAAGGCAGAGAGCCTAAGAGGTAAACTTGATGAACTAAGAATGAGAGAAGGATAAAATATCACTCAGTACAACTACATAATAAAAGAAGTAGTCAATGATATCTGAGGAGTTGGAGGCATACTTGAAGAAGAGATAGTGGTTTCCTAATAGAAGAAAAGATGACATATCATATGAAAAGAAGTTTGATAGAAATGATAACATAAATTACCGAAGCAACCGACAATTTTATAGAAGAGATACCTGAGACTATAACGACAAAGGGAATAAATCTTGTTACCTAGCTGAGAACAAGGCTGGAGATACTAACACCGAATCTAATGAAGACATTGAGATGGTATTTGTTGTGATGAAGGATGATTTAGACGAAGAAGAAAGGTATGTAGAGACTACACTCATATCTAAGGTTAGTAAGAATGATGTCTAGATTATAGATAGTGGTTTCACTCACCACATGACCGGTGATAAATAAAAGTTTGAAACTTTTGAGTATTATAATGGTGGATCAGTAAGAATGGGTAATGACACACCTTGTCTAGTTAAAGGTAAAGGAACCATAATGTTGAATAACCTGATCAAATGTGAAAATGCATACTGGGTAAAAGGACTTAACTATAATCTATTGAGTGTTTCACAACTGAATAACACAAGTCATTGAGTAGCATTTGAGAACAAAAAGGAAAAGATCTTTAATGAATCAGGAAGGTTGATCAGAAATGGTGAACAGACAAAAGGTAACCTATTCTATCTTGATGATATAAACACCACTTGTTTAATGCATAGAAATGAAGACATATGATTATGGCATAAAATATTATGTCATGTGTGTTGGTTGTATTCCTGTTTTTGTTGGGTTGCCCTAAAGTTTTGTTGCCTTCATGCCAATTTCTATCCAAAATCAGAAGGTCTGTCTCATTTTTTAAGTATCCCTATGAAAATTCTGTGTTGTTTGGTCAAAATCCACATGAATAGTGCAAAAACCCAAAACCATAATCTATCTTCTAAGTCAAAATGCAAAAAATCCCTAAAATGATAATCGAGTTTCTAATTTTGCATTACCTTTTTAAGAAACTTAAGTTATAAAAGTCATGTGCTTTTTAATAGTCGCCGAGTCGCTTAATCCTAAAAGCATATTCCAAATTTTTGTGAGACTTGGTGATTAGCTATTGTCAAGCTGTCTCAGAAAGAAGGAGAATATTCCTTATAATTTATGAGACTTAGCGAAATCCTTCAGTCATGAAGTCTCCCATTGTACACGTCATCAGGCAACATGGAAACAAGTACTTAAGTCATGATGTCACGCAAAGTATCATGCATTTAGTGAATTTTCATGAGACTTAGAAATTACTTTAGTCGCAGGCCTCCTAATTAGAACACAGTTAAGTGACAAGTTAAATGATTATGTTGCGTATTCTCCAATTAAAAATTTAGTTAAGTAAAAGATGCCGAGACTTCACGACAAACCGCGAATTGATTAAAGTATATGGTAGTCGGGTAGTCGCTAGTTAAAATGCTAAGTCAACATTTCTTCAGCGATTTGGAGACAAAAATTTAAGATGAGACACGTGTCCACAATGAATAGAACAAAGGTTTTCGTGTAGTCTCCAAATGATTTAAGGTTTTTAAAACATACACAACGACTTAGCGGAGCCGTCAAATGCAGAATGTGAAAAGATCAACGATAGTCGCTGGGTCTCTATCAAATTTGCATAAGAGTAAAAAGTGCTCGCGATAATGAGATTAGATTTAGTCGCATAGTCTCTAAATCTAGATTAAAGGATAAAGCTATGTCACATAGTCTCTAAAAGAAATATCAAGTAGCATTTTTAATCAGTGATTGGGTGACAAAGGTCAGTCGGGGGGTCTCCGAATATACTTTGGGTTAAGCATTTGATCTAGCGACTTGGATTCATTCAGTCATGTGATCACCAAAAGTTAACCCGGGTTAAGCCAAGTAAAGAAAATCATACAATCGCTAGATCTCAAAAAGAATTGAGGGTTAAGAAATTTGATCAGCAACAAAGAGATACTGCACAGTCATGTGGTCGCTGAATATGAAAAATGATAAAAGGCAGCAGTTGCTGACATGACAACGTAGAGATTCAGAATCTAATGAGAATCCAGAACATTAATTATTGTATGAAAAAGGTAGCTGAGATGTCTAACAAAGAACCAATCATATGAGGACAAGTCATTTTGTTCAAATTTTGTAATGGTTTTTCTGAAAATGCACTCATATAAATTTGATTTCCTGTCACATTCATGAGCTACGGCTACGATTTCAATTAATTCCATAGCATGTTAACTTGAAAGCAAAATTGATTGTCTCTTCAATGATGAGCTATGTACTTGGAAGAGTTACCATAATGAGTTGATCACATATTCATTTTCATTTATCATACATCCACAATTGCAGAGCGAAGAATTGCTAGGTCTTCTGTGTTCAAAAGGCAGAAATTGATTAATTTCTGGGTAATTCTCCAGTTTTCAAGCGTCTTGAATTGTTAGCAGTACACAGAGAAGAGTAGTGAGTCCTGAGAGGAGATTTGTCTCAATATCGGTAAAAGAGAAAGAGAAAATAGAGCAAGATGAGTAAAGAAGTCAGTGTGGCTTCTACCAGCAGAAAGAGTGATGAAGTCGATGATGATGCTAAGGGAAAGAGGAATTTTTTTGATGAATTTCTGAAGTTATTGCCTGGGTCCACATAGAACAAGAGGGCAAATGCAAACTTACTGGCAGATGACTATTGTGAAATCAGAGATACCCGCACTCCAGGTTCCACAGGTTTTTCTATGTACAATTATTTTTATAATAATTATGATAAAGCCATTCCCATATCAAACCCTTGGACTAGTGGTCTTGCTAGGTTAATTGTCCCTGATGTTTATGTAGATGTAGAATTGTTTCTAGGTCTTGCAAGCCATTATGATGCTCTGCCTAGGAAAATTAAGAAAAATGATGGTACTTCCCTATTGATATTGAATAGGAATTCATTCATGCAATCCTTTGGCTTGTACAGTACCATATCCACCAAGATAAATATTACTAAGCAAGAAGAGAGGTATAGGTTACAACCTGGTGTTTCTAGAAACCAATTGCATAAGCATATTCTTAAGGAGGTTAGGAATCATATTACCCCTATACCTGGAACTGCACCCTACTATTTTAAAGAATTACATTTCTATATTAAGTACATTGCTTATGCTTTGTGTAGAGTGTTGGGTATAGATGGAGGAGCAGAGAAAATAAACTCTGGAATTTTAATGATGGTACTAGATTTGCAAGATGTGCATTCTAGCACCAGTTATGATTATATATAGTACATTATCGATAAAATGCATGAGGGATTTGTAGTTGTGCCAAAGAAGGAGAAGAATACTAAGGAAAAGGAACCTAGGCTTTTTCATTATTCTATCCTGATGCATTTGTTATTGCATTTCAACTATGGAATCATGAATGTGAATAAATTGAATCCTCAGAGGATTTTTCAGGACTGACCTAATCCTATTTAGTTTTGGATTGGAATCTAGAATTATACATCCAAATATTGTGATTTTTGTGGATTCGAGAACTGGATTGTATATCCATTGATGCAGAGCATGGGTATTAGCAAAACTAGACTCCCAGTAAAGGTACTACAATTGTTGAGACCTTGTGAGTATGTGGATAAATGGGAGGGTGACCACAATTGGGGAGATTTGTTTTTTGAGGAAAATTTTATTATGATTAGGGTATATGGATGCACACATCCTCCACATGTGCTACCCTATCACGTGCCATCCAGAGTTGCAGCTATGGAGTTTATCTGGCAGTTGTTGTTAACAGACAATGAACATTTTGCACCACATAGGAAGGGGACATTAACCCCTAGGCAATTTAAAATCTTTCAGTTTACTATTGGTAAGGGTGCTATTGATTTGGTGAGCACATGGCTGGAAAGCTGTAAGATGAGAGCAACATTATACAAATACATTGACCCAGAAGGATTCATTGCATGAGCTAGGAAACTCTTGACTCCGACCATACCAAATTAAAATGTTCATGGTTTTTGTGTGGAGGAGGATGTTACAAGGAATCTCCTTGATGAAGATGAGATAAGGACAAGAAGGCAGAGAATTCAGGAGTTATTGAATTTGGAAAAGAATATAAGAAGAAATGGACTATCATTTGGAGGTTTTTACCCTAACCTACTTTATTTTGATAAGATTAAAGCTATGATTGATAATTTTTATACACTCTGTGAGCAGTTGGACAAAGTTTTAGATACAAAGAAAGGAGGAAAAGAGTCTGAGTATTTAGAGTCTGAATATGAAAGTGATAGTGATGCAAAATATGCCCATCCACCTCAATTTGACCAACCTCAACAAAATGTTGCAGAGGAAGCACAGGTACAGAAAGAACAAGGCCATATCATAGACCTGACTAAGGTGTCTCAGCTAGATGATGTAGAAGAGCCTGCCACTAAGAGGCAAAAGGTTGACCCTGGTTAGACCTCCTTTGTTAGAAAAGAGAAAAAAGGAGATAGAACAAGTGCTCTTATTCCTGGTCATAGATTATATGATCATAATTTGAGGAAATTCATCAGACAAGGAAAGAGGCAACAACTTGATGAAGAGGAGAACATAGAATCACCTCTTAAGGCATGTATTGATGAAAGGCTACTTCAGCAATAGCAGTTCCTAAGTGATGACAATTTTATTGAAACTAATGAATTTAAAGATATTTTGAGAAGGCACAAGAAGTAACAAATCAGGGAACAACTGAAGATGGATGGTGAAGAGATAGTCAAAAATGAGGCTTTGCTAGCTCTGCAAGCCTATGACCCTGATAGTGAGGATGTCTCGCCAGATGAGGAAAGAAAAATGGTTTTAAACAGTGGCATTTTTCTTGCTGAGGGCTGGGATTTAGCCTCAACATTCATTATTGACCAAATTAGAAAATAGCCTGATCTTAAGTTGGCAAGTGAGATCCAGATGGGCGGCATGATTAAAGGATTTGGATATAGTCCAAAGTCACAAGCCTTTTCCATGTGGAACTTGTGTCCAAGAGACCAAAAGCATCAACTGGTAAATGATCAGGAGAGCATGGTGGGGAATCAAATGGTCTGGACTGTGCAAAATACTAGAGATCTTGAGATTTCTCATATCATGACACATTGGGCACACTTGAACGAAGATAAGACTAAAAAATTGTCTGAAAAGTGTGGAATTTTGATTGAGGAAGCCAGTGCCCTAGCAAAGGATAGGGAGTTATGTCACATAAAGATACATCAATAGGACATGGTCATTGCTAAGATGACAAAGAAACTACAAGACAAACCTAAAGTGGTTTATGTGCCCTTAGTGCAGCTTTTGTTGATAGAGGAGAAAGATGAAGAAAAGGAAGTAGTTGAGATAGAGGACGTGGGACAAAAGAACAATGAGGTGGCCCTAAATGCATTCAGATGCATTATTCAACATAGGATAGATATACTCAAAGAAAAAATAGATATCATCCTTAATGCTTACAATAAATTAACCACATTACATGCTAAAGTATTAGGGTATATTGCTATTTTGAGCCCTTATTTTGTTACTTGGTCTCCTAGGGTCCAATTATTTGAAAAGCTTGCCTCTTTGCAACCACTTAGATTAGATTTACTTGAGATTGTGATAGAGGTAGAGGATGAGATTAAAAAGGTGAATGTAGCCTTATCATTCTTTAACGGTAAGCTAAATCAGATAGAGGCTAAGATAAGCCTATTTTCACCAGAGGTTAATAGGTTTGTTCATCCTTTGAAAGGAGAAGATGATCAAGTCAAGGCCTTGGAGGCTTGTAGGAGTGAATTTGTTAGTATAATTCCAAGCAATGAGGAATTTATTTTAGTATCTGATTTAGATTTTGATGGTTTTAATAAGATTTTGGATGAGGCCTTTAAGGCAAAAACTGACATAAACAAGTTTTTAATGGATGTTAAAAGCATCACTGATGTCATATGGGAGAGGCAGAAAGGGAAACTGCAGAGCACACAGAGTTTTAAATGGCCTACATAGGATGAAGTGACAACATGGGACTTGATGACCAAGCCAAAGAAAAAGAAGCCCGTGGTAGTAGAGGAGGAGATCCTTGATGAAGAATAATGAGGAACACTTAGCGCCTGACCATTGAGCACAGGGAGGTTAGTTATTATAAAAGAAAAGTGTATGTTAGCCTGAAATGGCGGTCACTTGGTCTCAGTATGATTATCAGATGCTATCCTGAATATTGTCAGACAAAGGTGCCAGATTCCAGAAGAAGACAAAGAAGATCCGATCTCACCCCCTATTTTTGTCTCTCCACCGCTTCTACATTCATTCTTTGTCTTTTTCTATACTTTTAGGCTTAGGTTTCGTAAACCATCTGAAGCTTGTTGCATCCTGATGTTAAGGATTCCACGATGGTTAAGGACCTATAAATATATCAAAATTGTAATTGTAAAAGAGAGATGAAATATATCGAAAACCAGACTTTCTAAATTTCAGTCTGTGTCTTTGAGATTTTTATGTATTGATGCAGAAACATATGAATAAAATATAGTGCAACTCTACTCTATCTTATTATTATCTCTTTATTTTTTGTGTATGCTCTTTTATGTTTAAATCTGTAAGGTAGTTTTAAGCATATTGGTTACAAGGTATCTATCTAATTGCTTGCAAGTTTCTTTCAAGGAAAGAACTAAGTTTTGTGAGTAGTTTCAGGGAGCATAACAATATTTAAGGATTTGATAAAATATTATAGAGGTGACATGATAGTTTGTAAGGCATTTTATCTTAGTTTCATGTAGGTTGTAAGGCATCTTACAGTATTCTATTTTTATATTTCTGCGGATCTTCATTTATTAATTCTATAAACCCAAGGATAGGCACTGGTCTAGGAACTTGTTTGGTAATCTATCATCATCCAAATATTCAAAACTATTCAAACCAATTACTTTCAGAATATTTGTGTAAAATCAATTGTACTCATAGTGATTACAGTTGAAGTTTGTTGATATCTTAAAGAGTAAATCAAATAGGTTATTCCTCCTAGATTCATAAGAATAGAAAAAGGAAAGAAAGATGAAATTCCTTATTATGTTGCTATCTTCTGTTGTTAAGATATTGATTTGGATTGTCAAGATTTTTCTCAGAATATTCATAGTTATCTGCATTGTTATATACATGTCCATATAAAATTAGAGCATTCAACACATAAGTAAAATCCACTCTAAAGATACTGTCAAGTCAGTAATCAGTCATAGGTAATACCTGCCTAAGTATGTGGATCTCAAAAAAGGAGGTGATAATAGGTATCCCCATTGTTATCAAAATACCTCATCAATTAGTGTTTAAGTGATTACAAATCATACCAGTTGTAGTTGCCAAAATTGTTCTTTGATAAGTATTCATTCATTCCAAATCATTGGGTGGTGACTCTAAAAGAAATCTCTGAGATTAGTGCAAATTTATTAAATATCTCTCAGAATGAATACTAGGTCAAGGATGAGAAATGATCCTGAGAATGTTTTATATGGTGGAATCCCATCATCCTCAAGGATGGAAATGTCTTGGAGAAAAAAGAGAAACCAAGTTAGCATGGATGAAACCCCTCCAAGAAGTAAAGAGGGTAATGTTAGGAGAGACATGAATAGCAATCAACATTCTCATGATGGAAATACTTCAGAGTATGAAGAAGCCATTGAAAGGGTATTAGAAACACCTACAGTCACTTCTAATTCAAATGAGAGGGAAGAGACAAGTATATCTAGTTCAGATTTTGAATATGCTCCCTCTGATGTGCTAGCAAATGAGGAGAAGTTCATTATGAAACAACTTGCCCTTGTTCAACAAATGAAAAGGGGGAGAGAAATGAGAAAGAAAAAACATGAGAATAAGGATGTTGATAAGAGAAAAAGAAGATCTTCAACACATCAAAATATGAAAGATACAGAGAGGTCTCAAAAGGACCAAGAAATACCACTCACTCATAAGGCTTCTATTTCACAAAAGGATAAAGGTAAGCAAAAGATGAGTGAATACAGAGATCAAGAACCCAAGTTTCAAAAGCCTTTAAAAGAGAAGATGTCCAAGTTACATATTGACTTGGAGAAATTGACAATTGAAAAAGAAAGCATGGAAAAAATGTTACAAAAGGCACAAATGGAAGCTGCAACAGTTGAAATGAAGAAGAAAATAGAATTTTTACAGTCTTCAAATTATTCTCATGCGGGGCCAGAGAATATTACTACTTCTAAAGAAAAAGCCACTACTTTCAAGGAGAATGATAGTTTTCAAAGGAAACCATTGCATACTGAAAGGTATAAACAATATAACTTTTTTGGTATCCCTAGATATCCTAATGCTTTCCCTAAAGATGTGGGTGATATAGGAGAAAACCTCCCAAATTTTTCAGGTAACAATGTTATTTCTTGTGAAACACATTTAAGAAAGTTCATTGATTTTGTTGATGATTTAAATATCACTCATGAGGATGTGTTAATGAAATTATTTGTTTAGTCTTTAGTGGAAGATGCAAGAGAATGGTTTAGGAGCCTCTCTAATGGATCTGTTGTTTCTATGGATGAGTTGATTGAATTATTTAAGGATCAGTATGGAGATAAAACAAATAAAGGATTTTTGTTGAATGAGTTCAACAATATCAAGAAGAATTATAATGAAGCGGTTACAGAGTTTAATACAAGGTTTCAAAGAGCTATGCACAAGCTATTTCAGAAGATAAGGCTGGATGAAGAGGTGTTTCTAGAAACTTATTTGAATGCCTTTGATTCTAAAATTGGATGTGCTCTTAGAGATTAAAAACCCTAGAACTCTTACTGACGCTTATAACATAGTAGTGAATATTTAAATGAACAGAAGAGTATCTAGTAAGTTGAATAGGAGGGATGACTCAAGGTTTAGTAGGAGAAATTTAAATGAACCAGAGTATAAGGAATATAGGGATCCTTAGAACAATAGGCCTTCTTATAGTACTACATACAATCCTCAAAATAGAATGCAGAACCATCCTTATGGAACTCAGTTCAAGGATGGGAAGCCTCTTATTCTACCTAGAAAAGAAAAGACAAACAACAAAACTCCAGATCCTCTACATAAAAATTTTGTTGATTTCTGCAATGATGATCCTTGGTGTGAGGCTTGTGAAGCCCCTCATAAACTTGATTTTTGTATTGTTTGCTTAGATTTGAGAGTAAGTGAAGAACATGGAAATGATGAGGGTGAACACTGTGATCATAGGATGACAAATACTTATTTATCCCATGATATAGATTCAAACAGTGAAAATGAAAATCATGATTCCTGTAGTTTAAAAAGTAAACATAAGGTCAAAATAATTACAAAAGCCCTTGAACCAAATGTTGTACGAGAAGGAGAATTGAAAAGGAAAGAAAAAGTATTCCTGTTCAAAAGATAGAGAATAAAAAATTAAAAGAACCAGCTCTGAATGAACATACTGAGGAAAGTGATATAACTATTGATAAATCAAAATATTCAGATGTGAAATATACTCCAGTATATATGGGTCAATGTTTGTCCCAAATGACAGTTAAGGTACCATTTATAGAGATGATGAGAATTAAAGAACACAAGGAAAAGGTAATGTCATTGTTAAACAGTGTGCCCATAATAAAGGTCCAAAGTCCAGAAAATGTTGGCAAGAAACCAATTAACAAAGGGAAGGAAGTTTAGGTGTTAACATCTGAGATTCATCAAATTTTCTTGAATACAACTTCTTTCCCAAACGTTGTTGACCCATTTTTTCTCTCATTGATAATTAATGGAAAGATGATAAAAAATTGTATGATTGATTCAGGAGCATCTAATACTGTTATGCCAGTGGAAATCATGAGTTCAATGGGATTACAGGTTGATAGTCCTCATGGGAGATTTCAAGCCATGGACTCTAGGGAGGTCCCTGTGATTGGTACCATTGAGGCTATGCCTTACAAATTAGCAGTCTTCCCTTATGTAGTAATGACTATGAATGTTCTGGTGGTTCACATACCACCACATTATGGCATGTTTCTGTCAAGAAAGTGGAGTGCTTCAATGGGAGGTAGTATACAAAGTGATTTATAATATGCTACTTTTAACATTGTTGGAGAAAATGTTAAGGTCTTAAGGGAGAGTAGAACTCCTCACATGATAGAAAGATTTGAAGATACTAACATTAATTGTTGCATTGACATGGACATGGAGAATTTCAGGATGCAAAAAAATGAACTTTATTATCAGCATGAAGAGGTTGACTCTATGAAAAGAGAGTTAATTATGCAAGGAGATGGATTGTGGAAAATGTACTTTGATGGGGCTTGCTCAAAAGAAGGATCAGGGGCAGGTGTATTGTTGATTTCTCCATCAGGTACAATTTTTAAGTATTCATTTCTATTAGCCTTCCATTGTAAAAATAATATTGCAGAATATGAGGCTTTGTTTTTAGGACTTGAAATTGCTATCAAACATGGTATAAAGTATTTAAGGGTTTATGGTGATTCTGAGTTGGTAGTAGCTCAAGTTAGATCCAAGTATCCAATAAAGAATGATAGGTTGAAAATGTACAAGTATGCTATTTGGGATCAAATTGAAATGTTTAATGCCTTTGATATAAGTTGGTTAGAAAGGTAAAATAATATAATGGCTGATTTTTTAGCAAATGTTACTTTGAAAAATGATGATTTGACCTTACATGGGGTGTCAATACTAGAAGTGAAAACAAGACCAGTTGTTCCGGACAACATATACAACTGGCAGGTTTTCCAAGATGATCAAGATATTCTGAGGTTTATGCAATGTCTAGACCATTATGAGAACCAAAGTATAAATTGTAGTACTTTACTAGAAAATAATGATGGAAAAGACTACATTTTGGGAAATGAGGTTGTCCAGTTAAGTTCTAATCAGATTCCTAGGGGTTTGGTTGAGCTTGAAGCATTGTTTAGTAGTCAACAAAATGATTCATCAAAGTTAAGCAATGTCAAAGTTGAGGATTTAGAAGAAATAAATTTAGGATCTGAAAGTAGTCCTCAAATAGTTGATATTGGAAAGGGTTTGGACTCTCGTATAAGAATAAATTTGATCAAATTGTTGAGAAAATATAAACATGTTTTTTCTTGGTCATACGAGGACTTGAAAGCATATAGAGAGGACCTTTTTCAATATGAAATCCCATTGAAATCAGATGTGAAACCATTTAGGAAAAAACAAAGGCCTATTAACCCCTTGTTGGCTCCTAAAATGCAACAAGAATTAATGAAACTAAAGGATGCTGGGATAATCCAGCCAATCATACATTCAACTTGGGTGTCAAATTTAGTACCAATCAGAAAGAAAAATGTTGGTATTAGACTATGTGTGGATTTCAGAAACTTAAATATTGCTTCATTAAAATATAATTATTCCTTACCTAATATGGAAACAATGTTGCATAAGGTGACTGGTTGTGAGTTGTTGTGTATGATGGATGGTTTCTCAGGTTACAACCAGGTCCTAGTCAAAGAAGCAGAACAATATAAAACTGCATTTACCACTTCATGGGGAACCTATGTTTATATGAGAATGCCATTTGGACTAATAAATGTAGGGGCAACTTTTCAAAGGGCCATGGATGTTGCTTTCAAAGAATTCATTGATTTATTTAAGGTCATTTATCAGGATGATTTGACTGCATATTCTAAGAAAGCAGTGGATAAATGTGATCACTTGGGTATGATTTTCAATAAGGCATTGGAATATGGTGTCTCACTGAATCCCAAGAAATGTCATTTTGTAGTAAAAGAGGGAAAGTTGCTTGGAAATAGAGTGTCTAGGGAAGGGGTAAGAATAGACCCTGAGAGAGTAGAGGCAATTCAAAGAGTGAATGCTCCAAGGAACTTAAAAGGGGTACAATCTTTCTTAGGAAAGATCAACTTTGTCAGAAGATTCATAGCAAATTTTGTAGAGATTGTTAAACCCATTGTAAAATTGTTAAAGAAATATGCTAAATTTGTTTGGAATGAAGAAGCCCAAAAGGCATTTGAGAAAATAAAAAAAGTAGTACAAGAAGCTCCAGTTTTGAAATCTCTAGATTATACTAAGCCTTTCTCTTTGTTTTCATTTGCATCTTTTCACACAATTGCTGCTATTTTGCTACAAAAAGATGAACACGGATTTGAACATCCAATAGCTTTTTATAGTAAATCCTTGCATGTTGTAGAGCTTAATTATGAAATAATGGAAAAGAAGGCTTATGCTTTGGTAAAAGCTGTGAAATCTTTCAGGCCATACTTGGTTTGTGCTAAGATATAGGCTTATGTTCCTCATTCAGCAGTAAAAGATATCCTTACACAGTCAGAGGTAATTGGTAAGAGGTGTAAATGGATCACCAGAATTCAAGAATTTAACCTTGAGATCCATATTAAAAAATTGATAAGAGGGTTTGGAAAAGCTCATGATAGAAGAAAACTTGGATCTAGTACAGATAAATCAGATAGAAATACATGATCAAACTACTACAAGCATAGAAAGGCAACCATTCTATATTGATATTTTATTCTTTCTCAAAAATGCTAAATGTCCTAATCATTTGTCAGAGAATCAGAAAAGAAGCCTAAGATTAAAAACTCAAAGATACACTTTGATCCAAGGTGACTTGTATTGGAAAGATAAAAATAGTGTACTGTTGTTATGCCTTGATAAATACCAAGCTGAGAGAGTTTTATGTGAAATGCATGAAGGATAATGTGGAGGTCATTTTTCTGCCAAGACTACTGCCCACAAGATTTTAAGGGCTGGGTATTATTGGCCTACTTTATTCAAGGATACTTATGAACATGTCATGAAATGTGAACCTTGTCAAAGGTTCTCCAATAAGCTAAAGTTTTCAGGTGCTCTGTTGCTAAACCCAGTAAGTACTCAAGCTCCTTTTACTATGTGGGGAATTGATTTTATTGGTGAATTTCAAGAGAAATCTAGTGGAGGACACAACTGGATATTAGTTGCCATAGATTATTTTACCAAGTGGATTGAAGCCATCCGTACAAAGAAAGAAACAAGCAGGGTAGTCACTGAATTTCTCATGGAGAATATTATAACTAGATTTGGTGTACCTTCTAAATTAGTAATGGATAATGCAATGAGTTTTAGATCAAAAGAGATGACATATTTCTGTGAAAAATATGGGATTACAATATCATATTCATACCCATATCATCCACAAGCCAATGGACAAGCTGAGTCTAGTAATAAGAGTATTTTGAAAATACTAAAAAGAACTCAGGAAAAGAATAAAAGAGCATGGCAGACTAAGTTGAAGCTAGCACTTTGGGCTGACAAAATAACAGTTAAAAAAGAAACTGGTAAGTCTCCATTTGAGCTGGTGTATGGTCTACAGGAAAGATTGCCCATCAACAATTTATTTTCAATATATCAATTTTTACAAGAACATTTAGATGTTTCTAATAATATGCAGAATAGAATGTTTCAGTTGATAGGATTGGATGAAATAAGAAGGAATAGTCAAAAGGAAAAAATGAAATTGCAGCAGAAGATGAAATACCTTTTTGATAAAAGGGCTACTGGGAGAAAATTCTAGTCTAGTGACCTAGTTCTCCAGTGGAATGCAAGAGCAGAAGATAAAGGAAAACACAAGAAGTTTGAGTCTTTGTGGCTAGGGCCATTTATTGTTTTAGAGAATTTTGGAAAAGAATCTTACTTATTGAAGAATATTGAGGGAGAAGATTTTGAGTTGCCTATGCATGGGCAATTCTTGAAGCCCTTTTTCAACTAAGAATCAAAGTTAATGCACAAGTAAGTATGTATCATACTGTGAATACTTCCCTTTTGTCTATGTAAATGTTGTAAACAGTTTCCCTTCTATTTTAGGTTAGTTGGCATCCTCTTCATTTTTTGAAAGGTCTGCAACTAGAGATTCTATGGTTCTTTGCCATAAATTGTATTTAGTCAATCCTCAGGTAGAGCCACTGTTGGTTGTATTCCTATTTTTGTTGGGTTGCCCTATAGTTTTGTTTCCTTCATGCCAATTTCTATCCAAAATCACAAGGTCTGTCTCATTTTTGAAGTATCCTTATGAAAATTCTGTGTTGTTAGGTCAAAATCCACATGAATAGTGCAAAAACCCAAAACCCTAAGCAATCTTCTAAGTTAAAATGCAAAAAATCCCTAAAATGATAATCGAGTTTCTAATTTTGCATTACCTTTTTAAGAAACTTAAGTTATAAAAGTCATGTGCTTTTTAATAGTCGTCAAGTTGCTTAATCCTAAAAGCATATTCCAAATTTTCATGAGGCTTGGCGATTAGCTGTTGTCGGGATGTCTTTGAAAGAAGGAGAATTTTCCTTATAAGTTATGAGACTTAGTGAAATCCTTCAATCGGGAAGTCTCCCAATGTAGAAACACATCATCAGGCAACATGGAAACAAGCAGTTAAGTCGCGGTGTCATGCAAAGTATCATGCAGTTAGTGAATTTTCATGAGACTTAGCGATTACTTCAGTCGTGGGGTCTCCAGATCAGAACACAGTTAAGTGACAGGTTAAATTCTTATGTCGCGTAGTCTCTAATTAAAAATTTAGTTAGGTAAAAGATGCCGAGACTTAGCGACAAACCGCAAATTGATTAAAGTATATGGTACTCGGGTAGTCACTGGTTAAAATGCTAAGTCAACATTTCTTTAGCGATTTGGAGACAAATAGTTAAGATGAGACACGTGTCCACAGTGAATAGAACAAAGGTTGTCGCGTAGTCTCCAAATGATTTAAGGTTTTTAAAACATACTCAGTGACTTAGCGGAGCCGTCAGATGCAGAATGTGAAAAGATCAATGGTAGTCACTGAGTCTCTATCAAATTTGTATAAGAGTAAAAATTGCTCGTGACAATGAGATTAGATTTAGTCACATAGTCTTTGAATCTAGATTAAAGGATAAAGATATGTCGCATAGTCTCCAAAAGAAATATCAAGTAGCAGTTTTAATCAACGATTGGGTGACAAAGGTCAGTCGCGGGGTCTCGTAAAGAGGAATAAACATTCAGAGACTTAGCGATAACAGTTAAAAGATAAAAGGTAACCTTCAGTCGCGGGGTCTCCGAATAAACTTTGGGTTAAGCATTTGATCTCAAAACATGGATTCATTCAGTCGCTTGATCACCAGAAGTTAACCCTGGTTAAGCCAACTAAAGTAAATCATACAGTCGCTAGATCTCCAGAAGAATTGATGGTTAATAAATTTGATCAACGACAAAGAGACACTGCACAGTCGCGCGGTCACTGAATATGAAAAATGATAAAAGGCGGCAGTTGCTGACATGACAACATAGATATTCAACGTCCAATGAGAATCCATAAGATTAATTACTGTATGAAAAAGGTAGCTGAGATGTCTAACAAAGAACCAATCATATGAGGACAAGTCATTCTGTTCAAATTTTATAAGGGTTTTTCTAAAAATGCACTCATATGAATTTGATTTCCTGTCACATTCATGAGCTACGGCTAGGATTTCAATTAATTCCACAACATGTTAACTTGAAAGCAAAATTGATTGTCTCTTCAATGATGAGCTATGTACTTGGAAAAGTTACCATAAAGAGTTGATCACAGATTCATTTTCATTTATTATACATTGAGAATTACAGAGCAAACAATTGCTAGGTCTTCTGTGTTCAAAAGGAAAAAATTGATTAATTTCAGGGTAATTCTCTAGTTTTCAAGCATCTTGAATTGTTAGCAGTACACAAAGAAGAGTACCGAGTCCTAAGAGGAGATTTGTCTCAATATCGGTAAAAGAGAAAGATAAAACAAAGCAAGATGAGTAAAGCAGTCAGTGTGGCTTCTACCAGCAGAAAGAGTGATGAAGTCGATGATGATGCTAAGGGAAAGAGGAACTTTTCTTTTGAATTTCTGAATTTATTGCCTAGGTCCACACAGAATAAGAGGGCAAATGCAAACTTACTGGCAAATGACTATTGTGAAATCAGATATGCCCGCACTCCAGGTTCCACAGGTTTTTCTCTGTACAATTATTTTTATAATAATTCTGATAAAGCCATTCCCATATCAAACCCTTGGACTAGTGGTCTTGCTAGGTTAATTGTCCCTGATGTTTATGTAGATGTAGACTTGTTTCTAGGTCTTGCAAGCCATTATGATGCTCTGTCTAGGACAATTAAGAAAAATGATGGTACTTCCCTATTGATTTTGAATAGGAATTCATTCATGCAAGCCTTTGGCTTATACAGTACCATGTCCACCAAGATAAATATTACTAAGCAAGAAGAGAGGTATAGGTTACAACCTGGTGTTGCTAGAAACCAATTGTAGAAGCATATTCTTAAGACGGTTAGGAATCATATTACTCCTATACTTGGAATTGCACCCTACTATTTTAAAGATTGACATTTCTATGTTAAGTACATTGCTTATACTTTGTGTAGAGTGTTGGGTATAGATGGAGGAGCAGAGAAAATAAACTCTAGAATTTTAATGAAGGTACTAGATTTACAAGATGTGCATTCCAGCACCAGTTATGATTATATAAAGTACATTATTGATAAAATGCATGACACATTTGTAGTTGTGCAGAAGAAGGAGAAGAATCCCAAGGCAAAGGAACCTAGGTTTTTTCATTATTCTATCTTGATGCATTTGTTATTGCATTTCAACTATGGAATCATGAATGTGAATAGCTTGAATCCTCAGAGGATTTTTCAGGACCAGCCTAATCCTATTCAGTTTTGGATTAGAATCTGGAATTATACATCCAAAGATTGTGATTTTTGTGGATTCGAGAATTGGATTGTATATCCATTGATGAAGAGCATGGGTATTAGCAAAACTAGACTCCCAGTAAAGGTACTACAATTGTTGAGACCTTGTGAGTATGTGGATAAATGGGAAGGCGAACACAACTGGGGAGATTTCTTTTTTGAAGAAAATTTTATTATGATTAGGGTATATGGATGCACACATCCTCCTCATGTCCTACCCTATCACGTGCCATCCAGAGTTGCAGCTATGGAGTTTATCTAGCAGTTGTTGTTAACAGACAATGAACATTTTGCACCACATAGGAAGGGGACATTAACAATTAGGCAATTTAAAATCTTTCAGTTTACTATTGGTAAGGGTGCTATTGATTTGGTGAGCACATGGCTGGAAAGATACAAGATGAGAGTAGCATTATACAGATACATTGACCCAGAAGGATTCATTGCAGGAGCTAGGAAACTCCTGACTCCTACCATACCAAATACAAATGTTCATGGTTTTTGTGAGGAGGAGGATGTTACAAGGAATCTCTTTGATGAAGATGAGATAAGGACAAGAAGTGAGAGGATTTAGGAGTTACTAAATTTGGAAAATCAAATAAGAAGAAATGGACTATCATTTGGAGGTTTTTACCCTGACCTACCTTATTTTGATAAGATTAAAGCTATGATTGATAATTTTATACACTCTGTGAGCAGTTGGACAAAGTTTAGATACAAAGAAAGGAGAAAAAGAGTCTGAGTATTAAGAGTCTGAATATGAAAGTGATAGTGATGGAAAATATGCCCATCCACCTCAATTTGACCAACCTCAACAGAATGTTGCAGAGGCAGCACAAGTACAGGAAGAACAAGGCCATATCATAGACCTGACTGAGGTGTCCCAGCCAGATGATGTAGAAGATCCTGCCACTAAGAGGCAAAAGGTTGACTTTGGTCTGACCTCCTCTATTAGAAAAGAGAAGAAAGGAGATAGAACAAGTGCTCTTATTCCTGGTCACAGATTATATGATCATAATTTGAGGAAAGTCATCAGACAAGGAAAGAGGCAACAACTTGATGAAGAGGAGAACATAGAATTGCCTCTTAAGGCATCTATTGATGAAAGGCTACTTCACCAACAACAGTTCCTAAGTGATGACAGTTTTATTAAAACTAATGAATTTAAAGATTTTTTGAGATGGCACAAGAAGGAACAAATCAGGGAACAACTAAAGATGGATGGTGAAGAGATAGTCACAAATGAGGCTTTGCTAGCTCTGCAAGCCTATGACCCTAATAGTGAGGATGTCTCTCTAGATGAGGCAAGAAAAATGGTTTTAAATAGTGGCATTTTGCATGCTGAGGACTGGGATTTAGCTTCAGCATTCATTATTGACCAAATTAGAAAACATCCTGATCTTAAGTTGGCAAGTGAGATCCAGATGGGCGACATGATTAAAGGATTTGGATATAGTCCAAAGTCACAAGCCTTTGCCATGTGGAACTTGTGTCCAAGATACCAAAAGCCTTAACTGGTAAATATTCAGGAGAGTATGCTGGGGAATCAAAAGGTCTGGACTCTGCAAAATACTGGAGATCTTGAGATTTCTCATATCATGACACATTGGGCACACTTGAGTGAAGATAAGACAAAAAAATTGTCTGAGAAGTGTGGAATTTTGATTGAGGAAACCAGTGTCGTAGAAAAGGATAGGGAGTTATGTCACATAAAGATACATCAATAGGACATGGTCATTGCTGAGATGACAAAGCGACTACAGGAGAAACCTGAAGTGGTTTATGTGCCTTTAGTGCAACCTTTGTTGATAGAGGAGAAAGCTAAAGAAAAGGAAGTAGTTGAGATAGAGAATGTGGGAAAAAAGAACAATGAGGTAGCCCTAAATGCATTCATATGCATTCTTCAGCATAGGATAGATATACTCAAAGACAAAACAGATATCATCCTTAATGCTTACAATAAATTACTCACATTACATGATGAAGTATTAGGGTATATTGCTATTTTGAGCCCTTATTTTGTTACTTGGTCTCCTAGGATCCACTTATTTGAAGAGATTGCCTCTTTGCAACCACTTAGATCAGATTTACCTGAGATTGTGATAGAGGTAGAGGATGTGATTAAAAAGGTGATTGTAGCCTTATCATTATTTAAGGGTAAGCTAAATAAAATAGAGGCTAAGATAAGCCTGTTTTCATCAGAGTTTAATAGGTTTGTTACTCCTTTGAAAGGAGAAGATGTCAGGTCAAGGCCTTGGAGGCTTGGAGGAGTGAATTTGATAGTAGAATGGCAAGAAATGAGGTATTTATTTTAGTATCTTATTTAGATTTGGATGGTTTTAATAATATTTTGGATGAGGCCTTTAAGGAAGAAACTGATAAAAACAAGTTTTTAATGCATGTTAAAAGCATCACTGATGTCAGATGGGAGAGGCAAAAAGGGAAACTACAGAGCACACAGAGTTTTAAATGGCCTACAGAGGATGAAGTGACAGCATGGGACTTGATGACCAAGCCAAAGAAAAATAAGCCTGTGGTAGTAGAGGAGGAGATCCTGGATGAAGAATAAAGAGGAACAGTTGGCGCATCACCATTGAGCATAGGGAGGTTAGTTATTATAAAAGACAAGTGTATGTTGGCCTGAAACGATGGTCACTTGGTCTCAGTATGAATATTAGATGCTATCCTAAACATTGTCAGACAAAGGTGCCAGATTCTAGAAGAAGACAAAGAAGATCAGATCTCATCACCTGTTTTTGTCTCTCCACCGCTTCTAGATTCTCATTCTATTTTTTTCTGTACTTTTAGGGTTAGGTTCCTTAAACCATCCAAAGCTTGTTGCATCTTGATGGTAAGGATTCCAAGATGGTTAAGGACCTATAAATAGATCAAAATTGTAATTGTAAAAGACAGATGAAATATATTGAAAACCAAACTTTCTAAATTTCAGTCTATGTCTTTGAGCTTTTTTGAGATTTTTATGTATTGAAGCAGAAACATATGAATGAAATACAGTGCAACTTTACTCTATCTTATTGTGGTCTCTTTATTTGTTGTGTATGCTCTTTTATGTTTAAATCTGTAAGGAAATTTTAAGCATATTGGTTACAAGGTAGCTATCTAATTGCTTGCAAGTTTCTTTCAAGGAAAGAACTAAGTTTTGTGAGTAGTTTCAGGGAGCATAACAATATTTAAGGATTTGATACAATATTATAGAGGTGACAGGATAGTTTTTAAGGAATTTTATCTTAGTTGCATGTAGGTTGTAAGGCATCTTACAGTATTCTATTTTTATATTTATGTGGATCTTCATTTATTAATTCTATAAACCCAAGGATAGGCACTGGTCTAGGAACTTGTTTGGTAATCTATCATCATCCAAATATTCAAAACTATTCAAACCAATTACATTCAGAATATTTGTGTAAAATCAATTGTACTCATAGTGATTATAGTTGAAGTTTTTTGATTTCTTAAAGAGTAAATCAAATAGGTTATTCCTCCTAGACTCACAAGAATTGCAAAAGGAAAGAAAGATGAAATTCCCTATTATGCTGATGTCTGCTGTCATTAAGATATTGATTTGGATTGTCAAGCTTTTTCTCAAAATAGGAATATTTATCTGCATTGTTATATACATGTCCATATAAAAACAAAGCATTCAGCACATAAGTAAAATCCACTCTAAAGATACTCTCAAGTCAGTAATCAGTCATAGGTAATACCTGCCTGAGTCAATGGATCTCAAAAAAGAAGGAGGTGATAATAGGTATCCCCAGTGTTATCAAAATACCCCATCAATTAGTGTTTTCTCTTGCTTGAGTTAGAGTATCAAATCCATTGGGATTCATAGAGTTATTTAAGTATTCAAGCATCTTTAGAGGCCCTGCAAGAAAAAACCCTAACAAATTGGTGACTCTACTAGGGAGTTTAAGTGATTACAAATCATAGCAGTTGTAGTTGTCAAAATTGTTCTTTGATAAGTATTCATTCATTCCAAATCATTGGGTGGTGACTCTAAAATAAATCTCTGAGATTAGTGCAAATTTAGTAAATATCTCTGAGAATGAATACTAGGTCAAGGATGAGAAATGATCCTGTGAAGGTTTTATATGGTGGAATCCCATCATCCTCAAGGATGGAAATGTCTTGGAGAAAAAAGAGAAACCAAGTTAGCATGGATGAAACCCCTCCAAGAAGTAAAGTGGGTAATGTTAGGAGAGACATGAATAGAAATCAACATTCTGATGATGGAAATACTTTAGAGTATGAAGAAGTTGCTGAAAGGGTATTAGAAACACCTACAGTCACTTCTACTTCAAATGAGAGAGAAGAGACAAGTACATCTAGTTCAGATTCTGAAGATGCTCCCTCTGATGTGCTAGCAAATGAGGAGAAGTTCATCATGAAACAACTTTCCCTTGTTCAACAAATGAAAAGGGAGAGAGAAATGAGAAAGAAAAAA
>MU225714.1:534789-586093 GCA_018584345.1 Thuja plicata | reverse complement strand
GAGCAGATGTCCAAGTTAGATATTGACTTGGAGAAATTGAGAATTGAAAAAGAAACCATGGAAAAAATGTTAGAAAAGGCACAAATGGAAGCTGCAACAGTTGAAATGAAGAAGAAAATAGATTTTTTACAGTCTTCAAAGTATTCTCATGCGGGGCTAGAGAATATTACTACTTCTAAAGAAAAAGCCACTACTTTCAAGGAGAATGATAGTTTTCAAAGGAAACCATTGCATACTGAAAGGTATAAACAATTTAACTTCGTTGGTATCCTTGGATATCCTAATGCTTTCCCTAAAGATGTGGGTGATATAGGAGAAAACCTCCCAAAGTTTGCAGGTAACAATGTTATTTCTTGTGAAACACATTTAAGAAAGTTCATTGATTTTGTTGATGATTTAAATATCACTCATGAGGATGTGTTAATGAAATTACTTGTTCAGTCTTTAGTGGAAGATGCAAGAGAATGGTTTAGGAGCCTTTCTAATGGATTGGTTGTTTCTATGGATGAGTTGATTGAATCATTTAAGGATCGGTATGGAGATAAAACAAATAAAGGCTTTTTGTTGAATGAGTTCAACAATATCAAGAAGAATTACAATGAAGAGGTTATAGATTTTCATACAAGGTTTCAAAGAGCTATGCACAAGCTATTTCAGAAGATAAGGCTGGATGAAGAGGTGTGTCTAGAAACTTATTTGAATGCCTTTGATTCTAAATGGGATGTGCTCTTAGAGATAAAAACCATAGAACACTTACTGACGCTTATAAGATAACAGTGAATATTGAAATGAACAGAAGAGTATCTAGTAAGTTGAATAGGAGGGATGACTCAAGGTTTAGTAGGAGCAATTTAAAAGAACCAAAGTATAAGGAATATACGGCTCCTTAGAACAATAGGCCTTCTTATAATACTACATACAATCCTCATAATATAATTCAGAACCATCCTTATGGAAATCAGTTCAAGGATGGGAAGCCTGTTATTCTACCTAGAAAAGAAAAGATAGACAACAAAACTCCAGATCCTCTACATAAAAATTTTGTCCATTTCTGCAATGATGATCCTTTGTGTGAGGCTTGTGAAGCCCCTCATAAACCTGATTTTTGTATTGTTTCCTTAGATTTGAGAGTTAGTGAAGAACATGGAAATGATGAGGGTAAACAATGTGATCATAGTATGACAAATACTTATTCATGCCATGATATAGATTCAGACAGTGAAAATGAAAATCATGATTCCAGTAGTTCACAAAGAAGGGTAGAAAATCATCATCAACAGATCTTGTCTGATAGTGAAACTGAGGGAATTGATGATCATATAAGATTTTATGCTCAAGACAATCAGGATGTTCCTCTTATTAGAAAATCTTCAGATGAAGAGAAAGCTAGGATTACTGCAGATTTAGTGAACAAGGCTAGAAGTAACTACCATTTGAGAAATAGGGTAGTAGGTGGTGCTGGCAGTCAACCATCTGGTGTCTTTATAAAATAAAATAAGATAGACACCAAGTATGTGCAAAAAAAGGAAGGACCTGATAAAAATATAAATAAACATAAGGTCAAAATCATTACAAAAGCCCTTGAACCAAATGTTTTACAAGAAGGAGAATTGAAAAGGCAAGAAAAAAGTACTCCTATTCAAAAGATAGAGAATGAAAAATTAAAAGAACCAGCTCTGAATGAACATACTGAGGAAAGTGATATCACTACTGATAAATCAAAATCTTCAGATGTGAAATATACTCCAGTATATATGGGTCAATGTTTGTCCCGAATGACAGTTAAGGTACCATTTCTAGAGATGATGAGAATTAAAGAACACAAGGAAAAGGTAATGTCATTGTTAAACAGTGTGCCCATAATAAAGGTCCAAAGTCCAGAAAATGTTGGCAAGGAACCAATTAACAAAGGGAAGGAAGTTGAGGTGTTAACATCTGAGATTCCTCAAATTTTCTTGAATACAACTTCTTCCCCAAATTTTGTTGACCCATTTTTTCTCTCATTGATAATTAATGGAAAGATCCTAAAAAATTGTATGATTGATTCAGGAGCATCTAATATTTTTATGCATGTGGAAATAATGAGGTCAATGGGATTACAAGTTGATACTCCTCATGGAAGATGTCAAGCCATTGACTCTAGAGAGGTCCTTGTGATTGGCACCATTGAGGCTATGCCTTACAAATTAGCAGTCTGCCCTTATGTAGTAATGACTATGAATGTTCTTGTGGTTGACATACCACCACATTATGGCATTTTGCTGTCAAGAAAGTGGAGTGCTTCAATGGGAGGTAGTATACAGAGTGATTTATCATATGCTACTTTTAACATTGCTGGAGAAAATGTTAAGGTCTTAAGGGAGAGTAGAACTCCTCACATGATAGAAAGATTTGAAGATACTAACACTAATTGTTGCATTGACATGGACATGGAGAATTTTAGGACGCAAAAAAATGAACTTTATTATCAGCATGAAGAGGTTGACCCTATGAATAGAGAGTTAATTATGCAAGGAGATGGATTGTGGAAAATTTACTTTGATGGGGCTTGCTCAAAAGAAGGATCAGGGGCAGGTGTATTGTTGATTTCTCCATCATGTACAACTTTTAAGTATTCATTTCTATTAGCCTTCCAATGTACAAATAATACTACAGAATATGAGGCTTTGTTTTTAGGACTTGAAATTGCTATCAAACGTGGTATAAAGTGTTTAAAGGTTTATGGTGATTCTGAGTTGGTAGTAGCTCAAGTTAGATCCAAGTATGCAGTAAAGAATGATAGGTTGAAAATGTACAAGTATGCTCTTTGGGATCAAATTGAAATGTTTGATGCCATTGATATAAGTTGGTTAGAAAGGTCAAAGAATATAATGGCTGATTTTTTAGCAAATGTTTCTTTGAAAAATGATGATTTGACCTTACATGGGGTTTCAATACTAGAAGTGAAAACAAGACCAGTTGTTTCGGACAACATATACAACTGGCAGGTTTTCCTAGATGATCAAGATATTCTGAGGTTTATGCAATGTCTCAACCATTATGAGAACCAGAGTATATATTGTAGTACTTTACTAGAAAATAATGATGGAAAAGAGTACATTATAGAGTACAAAATGTTGTAGAGGCAGCATAGGTATAGGAAGAACAAGGAGATATCATAGACCTGACTGAGATGTCCCAGCCAGATGATGTAGAAGAGCTTGCCACTAAGAGGAAAAAGGTTGACCCTGGTCGGACGTCCTCTGTTAGAAAAGAGAAAAAAGGAGATAGAACAAGTGCTCTTATTCCTGGTCACAGATTATATGATCATAATTTGAGGAAAGTCATCAGATAAGGAAAGAGGTAACAAATTGATGAAGAGGAGAATATAGAATTGCCTCTTAAGGCATGTATTGATGAAAGGCTACTTCACCAGCAGTAGTTCCTAAGTGATAACAGTTTAATTAAAACTAATGAATTTAAAGATGTTTTGAGATGACACAAGAAGGAACAAATCAGGGAACAACTAAAGACGGATGGTGAAGAGACAGTCACAAATGAGTATTTGCTAGCTCTGCAATCCTATGACCTTGACAGTGAGGATGTCTCGCCAGATGAGGAAAGAAAAATGGTTTTAAATAGTGGCATTTTGCTTGCTGAGGGCTGGGATTTATCCTCAGCATTCATTATTGACCAAATTAGAAAACAGCCTGATCTTAAGTTGGCAAGTGAGATCTAGATGGGCGACATGATTAAAGGATTTGGATATAGTCCAAATTCATAAGCCTTTGCCATGTGGAACTTGTGTCCAAGAGACCAAAAGCCTCAACTGGTAAATATTCGGGAGAGCATGGTGGGGAATCAAATGGTCTGGACTGTGCAAAATACTGGAGATCTTGAGATTTCTTAGATCATGACACATTGGGCACACTTGAACGAAGATAAGACAAAACAATTGTCTGAGAAGTGTGGAATTTTGATTGAGGAAGCTAGTGCCCTAGCAAAGGATAGGGAGTTATGTCACATATAGATACATCAATAGGACATGGTGATTGCTGAGATGACAAAGCAACTACAAGAGAAACCAGAAGTGGTTTATGTGCCCTTAGTGCAGCATTTGTTGATAGAGGAGAAAGCTGAAGAAAAGGAAGTAGTTGAGATAGAGGATGTGGGAAAAAAGAACAATGAGGTAGCCCTAAATGCATTCAGATGCATTCTTCAGCATAGGATAGATATACTCAAAGACAAAATAGATATCATCCTTAATTCTTACAATAAATTACCCACATTACATGTTGAAGTATTAGGGTATATTGCTATTTTGAGCCCTTATTTTGTTACTTGGTCTCCTAGGGACCAATTATTTGAAAAGCTTGCCTCTTTGCAGCCACTTAGATCAGATTTACCTGAGATTTTGATAGAGGTAGAGGATGAGATTAAAATGGTGAATGTAGCCTTATCATTCTTTAAGGTTAAGCTAAATCAGATACAGCCTAAGATAAGCCTATTTTCATCAGAGTTTAATAGGTTTGTAGGCTGGGAGGAGTGAATTTGATAGTAGAATTCCAAGCAATGAGGCATTTATTTCAGGATCGGATTTAGATTTGGATGGTTTTAATAAGATTTTCGATGAGGCCTTTAAGGCAGAAACTGACATAAACAAGTTTTTAATGGATGTTAAAAGCATCACTGATGTCAGATGGGAGAGGCATAAAGGGCAACTATAGAGCACACAAAGTTTTAAATGGCCTACAAAGGATGAAGTGACAACATGGGACTTGATGACCAAGCCAAAGAAAAAGAAGCCTGTGGTAGTAGAGGAGGAGATCCTGGATCAAGAATAAAGAGGAACACTTGGTGGCTGACCATTGAGCACAGGGAGGTTAGTTATTATAAAAGACAAGTGTATGTTAGCCTAAAATGGTGGTCACTTGGTCTCAGTATGAATATCAGATGCTATCCTGAACATTGTCAGGCAAAGGCACCAGATTCCAGAAGAAGACAAAGAAGATCAGATCTTATCCTCTATTTTTGTCTCTCCACCGCTTCTACATTCTCATTCTTTGTCTTTTTCTGTACTTTTAGGGGTAGGTTCCTTAAACCATCCGAAGCTTGTTGCATCCTGATGTTAAGGATTCCAAAATGGTTAAGGACCTATAAATAGATAAAAATTGTAATTGTAAAAGAGAGATGAAATATATTGAAAACCAAAATTTCTAAATTTCAGTCTGCGTCTTTGAGCTTTCTTGAGCTTTTTATGTATTGAAGCAGAAACATATGAATAAAATATAGTGCAAATTTACTCTATCTTATTGTTGTCTCTTTATTTGTTGTGTATTCTCTTTTATGTTTAAATCTGTAAGGCAATTTTAAGCATATTGGTTACAAGGTAGCTATCTAATTGCTTGCAAGTTTCTTTCAAGGAAAGAACTAAGTTTTGTGAGTAGTTTTCAGGGAGCATAACAATATTTAAGGATTTGATACAATATTATAGAGGTGATAGGATAGTTTGTAAGGCATTTTATTTGAGTTGCATGTAGGTTGTAAGACATCTTACAATATTCTATTTTTATATTTCTGTGGATCTTCATTTTTTAATTCTATAAACCCAAGGAAAGGCACTGGTCTAGGAACTTGTTTGGTAATCTATCATCATCCAAATATTCAAACTATTCAAACCAATTACTTTCAGAATATTTGTGTAAAATCAATTGTACTCATAGTGATTACAGTTGAAGTTTGTTGATTTCTTAAAGAGTAAATCAAATAGGTTATTCCTCCTAGATTCACAAGAATTGCAAAAGGAAAGAAAGATGAAATTCCCTATTATGATGTTGTTTGTTGTCATTAAGATATTGATTTGGATTGTCAAGATTTTTCTCAAAATAGTCATAGTTATCTGCATTGTTATATACATGTCCATATAAAAATAGAGCATTCAACACATAAGTAAAATCCACTCTAAAGATATTGTCAAGTCAGTAATCAGTCATAGGTAATACCTACCTGAGTCAGTGGATCTCAAAAAAGAAGGAGGTGATAATAGGTATCCCTAGTGTTATCAAAATACCTCATCAATTAGTGTTTTCTCTTGCTTGAGTCAGAGTATCAAAGGCATTGGGAGTCATAGAGTTATTTAAGTATTCAAGCATCTTTAGAGGCCCTGCAAGAAAAAACCCTAACAATGTGAATTTGAAAACATGATTAAGATAAGCAATAAAATGAAGTAAGAGGCTTACCAAGCATGTCAAAGCCTGAGCATACCATGTGTAAGAATTGTCAAAAGGTAAGATGACAAAGTCTAGTTTCAAGAGCAAAGCCCATACATCTAATGCTATTCTAGAATTATTCCATACTGATCTTTGTGGACCCATGAGAACAAAGAGTTACTATGATGATAGATATTTCATTCTCTTTGTTTATGATTATTCTAGAATGATGACAGTTATGTTCTTAAAAGAAAAATTAGAAGCATTCAAGATGTTTAAATGATATAAAGTTATGGTAGAAAAACAAAGTGGTAAGGATTTGAAATTCTTGAGATCAGATAGAGGAAGAGAATTCATTTCTAATGAATTCACTAACTTTTGCAATGAGCATGGAATTAAAAGACAGGTATCTATACCAAGAACACCATAGAAAAATGGGATTGCTGAAAGGAGAAACATATCCATTGGTGATTGTGCAAGAACACTGATGATAGAGAAAATCATCACTCAAACATTCTGGAGGGAAGCTGTCAGTACGTATAGTTACACACCCAATGTAAGTTACTTCAGAATTTTTGGTAGTCAATGTTATATTTTGAAAGATGATAGAAATGAAAAGCTTGACTCCAAAAGTGAAGAAGGTAACATTCTAGGGTATTCCACCAAGAGAAAGGCTTATAAATGTCTTAACAAGTCCTCTAACAAAATCATTGAAAGTGCAAATATCAGAATAGATGAATATGCAGAGAAAAATGACGAGGAAAGAAGAAAAGAATCAGAAGACTACAATAGGTTTTTTCACATTGAAGAACCTGACACTCTACCTGAGCAATAGTGTATTTCTCCCAAGCAACAAAACATTGCACCTAAGCATCAGGCTACAAATACTGAAAATTGGGAAATTGCTCTAAATGATGTTCTGAGTGATGGAGATCAGAATGAAGGACAAGATGATGATCAGAATGATGAACAAAGAGCTGAACCGATACTTGCAAAATAGGTCAGAAGACACCATCCACAGAACCAGATCATAGGAGACAAGAAGGCTGAAATGAGAACAAGAAGTAAGTCACTAAATACTAGATGTTTAATTTGTGATTTTGAGCCTAGATCTGTTAATAATACACTTGAAAATGAAGAATGGATTAGTATTATGAATGAAAAAATAGAACATATTGAGAAGAACAGAACATGGAAATTAGTACCGAGACCAGATGACAATAATGTCATCGGTACCAAATGGATATTCAGAAACAAGCTGAATGAGAATGGAGAAGTCACAAGGAACAAAGAAAGGTTAGTATGCAAGGGGTATGCACAAGAAGAAGGTATTGGTTACAAAGAAACCTTTGCACCCTTTTCTAGACTAGAAGGAGTAAGAATATTACTTTCTTATGCTGCATACAAAGGATTCAAGGTATACCAAATGGATGTCAAATTTGCATTCCTAAATGGAATACTAGAAGAATAGGTATACATTAAACAACCAAAATTGTTTTTTGATCCTCACAAGATAAACATGGTTTGTAGACTATACAAAGCCTTGTATGGATTGAAACAAGCACCTAGAGCTTGGTATGAAAGAATTCACTCCTATCTCATAAGCATTGGATTTGTAAGAACAAGTGAAAATAGCAATAAGTATTTAAAAGAAGATTATGATGATAATATTTTGATTGCTGAAATATTTATTGATGATATCATATTTGGGGGTAATGATATGTTATGTAAATATTTTTCTAATGAAATGAGAAAAGAGTTTGAGATGTCAATGTTTGGGGAGATCAAATACTTTCTTGGTCTACAGATTCTTCAAAAAGATGCATGCATATATATCACTCAATCCAAATACATTAAGGAAGTAATGAAGATATTCAAGATGGAAGATTCCAAGCTAGTTGGAACACCTATGGAAACCAGATGCAAGCTGACAAAAGAAAATAAGTCAAAAGAGGAAAATCAGACCTTGTATAGATTAATGATTGAAAAACTAATGTATGTTGTTCATACTAGATCAAATATAGTACATGCAGTTAGAATAGTTGTAAGATTCTCTGCGAATCCCAAAGAATCAGACATGACTACTGTCAAAAGAATTCTGAGATATCTAAAGAACATCGAGGACTATGGCTTATGGTATAAAAGAGAAGGTAAATTTGAGTTTCAAGTCTATACAGATGTTGATTGGGCTGGAAACTTAGATGACAGAAAGAGCACAACTGGAGGAGCATTCTTCATGGGTGACAGACTTGTAACATGGATCAGTAAGAAGCAATTATGCATCTCACAATCTACTGCAGAAGAATAATATGTGGTTGATGCTACAAACTGCTCTAATATTGCATGGATCAAACAATTACTGGAAGGTATGAATATGAAAATTCTTAAACCAGTGATTATCTATTGTGATAATACCAGTGCAATAAACATTTCTAAGAATCCGATCATGCATGCTAAGACTAAGAATATTGCAATCAAGTATCATTACTTTAGAGAACAAGTGAAAGAGAAAGAGGTGATACTAGAATCTATTCATTCAAAGGAACAATTAGCTAACATATTCACAAAGGCATTTCCTAAAGACACATTTGAGTACCTGAGAAAGACAATAGGGGTCCGACCCTTGTCTATTGGTTAGTAAGCTGACTAGGAGGCTGCATCAACCTACACATAATCATAAGATCATTCATGGTGATGCAAGAAAAGAGATGGACTTCAAAGATATATCAGTACAAACCAAGGTACATATCTACATCAAATACCAGAGTCATTGTATTGCTGATGGATAGGGAAATTCAAGTATTATATTATAAAAAGGTGAAAGGGTATAACTTTGGCATGATGAATGTATACTATGGCATTGTTGTCAAAGGGAGAGAATATCTTAAGAATTAGAGATGGGAGAGAATATCCTAAGAATCCAAAGGGAGATATTACATATGAAATATCCATCATGACTATCATAATGGAGAGATCACTTAAGATGACTTGAGAGAGATGTAACCTGTAAGGGAGAGAAGTATCATGAGGAAGAGATGACTTAAGGGAGAAATGACTTAAGGGAGAGAGTACTCTATATTGCTGTCAAAAGGGAAAAGAGATGATCAAGGAGAGGAAAAGTGAAAGGGATAGACAACATCAAAGACAGAATCAGAAGCTTCTACATCTATCTAGTGAAGGGATTGAAGATTGAAGAGAAGAACTCTGTAGGAAACAAATGTAAGCTATATGAGCTTATCGAGAGCCATACATTTGTATTGGTTATAGAACAATGAAATTGGTAGATTGATGAACTACAACTGATATATTTGATATTGTATTATTAATAATATAGTATAATAATGTAGCGTGTTTCCATCAATGCCAAAGGGAGAGATTGATCAACTATAATTGATTGAATGTTTAAAGATGTTAAGTTAATGATCATCAAGCTGTAGAAAGCTAATGCAAGACATTAAATCAGTTAATGTATTGTATTTTCATTGATGTCAACTTGATATAATCTGATTGGTTATATACAAAGTGTCAAAGACTTCAGAGAACTAGAAAGATAAAGGTTATCCTATCAGTAATGCATAAAAGTTCAGTATGCACTAGGTGACTACAAAAACCAATGGGAAATGCACCCCGATGGGCAGAGAAACCCAAGAGGAAAGTCATAGTGATACCCAAGAAAGAAACCTAAGAAAGCATTACCGATTAGTAGAATCACAAGAATTATTGACGAGCAAAAATTCACAGTGTTGCCCGATGGACAGACAACCCAGATGGAGATGCCTGAGGAGAATTGAAGTGTTGATCGAGCTAACAAGGAGTTAAACACCGAAAAGAACTAAAGTTTAGAAATGAAAAAAGACTTATTTGGAAAGAGATAAAGAAGGAGTTAACTGGTTGTTAATATTGTTTTCATCGACAAGTTAAAAGGTAGATATAAGCAAGAGTTTTAAAGTTTTTTAATTCCAGTCATCTAAGAGAAAACTACGGGATAGAATTGAAGTATAGTATTAAAGAAAGATTGGCTAGAATTGCAGATTACACCAAGAAAAGGAAAGTCAAGGACTTAGAAATGGTGAAATAATGTCTATAAAGAGACAATCTAACGCATTGTGAATTAGGGGTGAATAGAGAAGAAGATGTTGGAGAGAAACTGGTGAAGAACAACTTCATACAGTCCTGATCAATCAAGCTGAGGAAAGAGCTAAAGATTTTTGAAGACACCAAGAAACAGAGAAGCACAACATCACTAAGATGGAAGAAGTGGAGAAAAGGTATTGAAAGGAGACATTAATCAGAAAGGTATTATGAGCTTACAATAGATATGAAAATCTACAAAGTATAGTTGTATATGTGAATAGATCATTTACTATTTTAATTTAACCATTGGATCAGAAAGTCTCTTAACCAAGTAGGACTTAACAATCCTTTATATATCGAGATACATCCTAAGCTATATCAAAAGGTTTGGTCATGAAGATAGCATAGAGATGTCAGATATCAAGTGACAAGCTACACAGGGTTTGGTCATAAAGATAGCATAGAGATGCCTGATATCAAGTGAGAAACTATTCTATTTAAATCCTCTAACAAGGTCACACCTAACGGTGTGTTTGTAACCATTAATAGGGTTGGCTCTTTACCGAGCTCACTTCAGAAGAGTGAAAATTTTGGGTTACCGGTCCCAATTGATTTTTCCCTTAACATGGTTTTCACGTTAAAAATCCATGTGTCAATGTGTTTATGAGTCATTACTTTAGTGTTTTTCATTACACATAAATAATATGGATTGATTGATATACACTAAGTAATTTATTGTATTTTGGTAAATGAAAGACTGCTAATCTGTAAACAATAAGAATAAGGTTTAACAATGAACTTCAAGCATTATTTATTTGTTGAGATTATTTAAAGGCATTCATCTTGTAGGACTGAAGATAACTAGAGGTGTATAATTGTGGTAATAATTTTTTGGGTTAATTTATTGGAATATTTTTGAGGCCACTGATTCACTCCCCCTCCCTCTCAGCTATTCTAACAGGGTTACAACTTTATTGTTGAGAAACTTGATAGATTTTTAATTAATGGTAACCTGGTAGACTTACCATTCACTCTATCTGCTAATCTTAAACCCATTTTAGGTTCGGATCAATGCCTAGTAATACTAAATATAATAAAAGAGGGTAAACCGAATAACTGCCCTTTAAAATTTGAACAAATGTGGCTTAAGAAAGAGGGTTTTTTGGATATGATTGAAAAATGGTGGAAGTAAATTGAGGTATCTGGATCTAATTTATATTAGGTGGTAAACAAATTAAAATTTATTAATAAAAAATTAAAAGTATGGAACGCTGATCATTTTGGGAACATTTTCACAAACAAAAATTCTTTGGAGGAAAAACTAGAAAATTTAAATGAGGAAGTAATGGAAAAAGGTATGGATGCATCCCTTTATGAGGAGTAAAAATGCTTAATGGAGGAATATGAAGAGGTATAGCAAGCGAAGAAATATTTTGGAGACAAAAATCTAGGGAGACATGATTGGAAGTGGGGACATAAATACCAAATTTTTCCACAATAGCACTAAACACAGGAGAATTGTTAACAAGATCACCTCCATTAAAATTAGAAATGGGGAAGTAATTGATGAACTTGAAGGTATAGCCATGGAGGTGATAAGGTATTTTCAGAACATTTTCAATAGACAAGGCGAAAGGAATATGAACGCCTGGGATATCATTATTAGAAACATCCCCAAAATTATCTCCCCTAAACAAAAAAAAATTCTATTAGAAAAAATTACCAAGGAAGAAGTGAAGCTAATCTTATTAAAAAAATCAGCCAGACAAATCTCCAGGACCTGACGGTTTCCCAGCATGTTTTTTTCAGCAGTGCTGGGACTTCATAGGAGATGAGGTGTCTGAAGCACTGGAAGGGGTAAGAAATTCAGAAAATATTTTGAGATAAGTTAACAATACCTTTATTGCCCTCATCCCAAAAAAGAAGAAAGTTGAGTCCTTTGATAATTTTATACCTATAGCACTATGCAATACCTTATATAAACTATTCACTAAAACAATAGCTAGTAGGCTGCAAAAATTCCTCCCAAATTTTATTAGTGAGGAGAAAATAGGTTTTGTCCAAGGAAGATCAATATATGGTGGGGTTATCATAGCACAAGATGATATTCACTCTATCCAAAATAATCATGACCCTAGTATGTTAATAAAGTTTGATATTAAAAAATACTATGATAGAGTTGACTAGAGTTTTCTGAAAAAGTGTTTGATTGCCTTCAGGTTTGCAAAACAGTGGGTGAATATGATATCTGAATACATCTCTACCCAAAAAAATTATATTCTAGTTATTGGCTCTCCAAAAGTCTTCTTTGGGATTAACAAATAACTAAGGCAGGGTGATTCAATTTCACCCTTTTTATTTATAATTATGGCAGAAGCTTTGGGGTGAGCCATCAATATGGCTAGGCTAGAGGATAGGATTAAAGGAATAAAGATTAGTAGTAGGATAGAACCAATGATGCATCAACAGTTTGTGGATGATACTATGCTTTATGGACATAGCTCTAAGGAAGAAGCAATAGCATACAAAGATACTCTTGGACTATATGCTCTTTCTTCTAGACAAGAAATCAATCCCGGAAAGAATTTTTTTTTTTCTTTAATACTCCTTATACAACTGAAATGGAGATTTGTGAAATCCTCAACATCAACTCAGGGAATCTCCCCTACAAATATTGAGGAATTCCCTTGGAAAAAGCAATTATAAAAATTAAATTATGGAAAAATATCACAAATAAAATCAATCATAAGTTGGTTGCATGGAATGGAAAATGGCTTTCTTCGGCAAGCGGAGCGACCAAGGTTCAGTCTATTCTGTCTGCACAACCCATTTTTTTAAATGTCTTGCATTGATATTCTAAGCAAAAATAGGGAGGAAATTAACAAAATTCTAAGGAATTTCTTCTGGCAAGGTATAGGGGACAAGAAAAACTTCTCACTTCTTTCCTGGGATAAGGTGTGTCGACCAAAAGAGGAAGGGGGTGCCAGAATAAAAGATATTAAACAACAGAGTAAAGCCCTAGGTGCAAATTTTGTATGGAGAATGTACAAAAACCCACATCTAAAGTGGGTTAAGATATTTACAGTGAAATATCTCTCCAATAAGGATCCCATCAATATTTTCACAAAATTGTCTCCCCCTAAAGGCTCTAGAATATGGAATTTTATGTTGGACTGCAGAAACATCATCTAAGATAAACCTACTTGCAATCTTGGGAAAGGGGAAGAGGCCCTTTTTTGGCAAGATTCTTAGGGTGGCTATAGTTCCTTGGATGGTGTTATGCCCTGCATACCCATCCCTACATTTTGTTGGAAAAATGTTGGGTCCCTCTTTTCACTTTTGGTTCTTCCTTTGTTTCTTTTTGGCCCTTTTGTTTTCTCTAGCCTTTGCCTCCACGCACCCATTGTTGTTGTTTCCTTTTGTTTTTTTGCACTCTAGGACCTGGTCCCGAAGTGTTTTGTTCTTTCATTTCAGCCAAATTCTAGACCCCAAGATCCTCTTGTTGTTGCTCCCTCTTTAGTTGGAGGGTGTGGTCGCACGGGATCCTCAGGCCCGAAGTTTGGAGGCTTGCCTTTTTCTCAAGGTTTGCGGATGGGAATGGTGCATTTTAACCTAAAGGGTATAATTTAAGCTTCACCTGTCATTGTCACACTTACCACAAACAATTTACCCTTGGAGCAAATTAAGAGCAAATTGTGTGATTTCCCAGTGAGATAAGTGTGATTTTCTTCGAGTAATTAACTGTGATTTGGAGTTCCGACCTATGCGTGTTCAAGCTATCCTGCGATGTTCTCAGTGTGTTCAAGGGTTTCCAAAGATGTTCGTTTATAGAGAACTTCCTGTGCACTTCCTTCCACATCTCTAATTTTTAGGTAGGTCCTTCTGGCCCTTCTCTTTCTTCTTTTGGTTTGTGTTTTGTTCTTTTGTTTTTGGGTTTTTATTTTCTTCATGTTTGGGTCTTCATCGTCGCCTCCTGTCTGTGGAATGGCTCTACAAGAGGGTTTTCCACCCTCTGTGCAGTTGGTAGATAGTGTAAATAATTGTAAAGCCTCTGTAAATTTGTAAGTAGCAGTTTGTAGGTTAGTTGTAGTTTGTTTGCGTCTATAGGTAGCCTATGTAAATATTGTTCTTTGGCCTCCTATTAATAGTGTTCATGGTATGTCATCCTATATAGTCATCTATAAATTCATGTTCATGATCTGTACATTCCTTCGAGTCCACCGCGCCCTCTTTGTCATTTAACCAAATTTGAGCTCGACAGACTCGAACTCATCACCTCGCTTGTTCGAGTTGTGGCTTTTCTCTCTCCCCATAGCTTCAACATTAATGATGGGATTAATTCCCCACATGTGAGAATTTAAAACCATCTCAAATGGAATTCACTCCATTCGTGTTGAGACATCCATCACAATGAATGCCATTACTCTATTCATTGCATGACAATGTGACAACCCACGTCAGCCCAATACGACGAGTTGCTAGGTCATTTCAATAATGGTCAGTTTTTTCAGACTATGGGTTCCACATAATCCCACAGCCTTCATCTCATTTTTTGTATGACCTAGAATACCTGGGACCCCTAGGTGTTGATTAAATTCAAAGTAAGTTATTTAGTTTATTGCATTTCCAATATTTGATATTAACTAACGTCTTCTTGAGGACATGTGTGAAATGGTGATGAAATCTCCAAAACCCAGGAGTTTATTATATTTGAATATTTGTATTAATGGTTTTTTGGTCTTGCAGGCTACCAAAAACTCATCAAGCAACATGTCTAAGGTATCTTCCCCTCCCGGAAGTCTGGAACTCCCATCTACCTCAACAAGGGTGGCCACCAAGACAAGGGCCGAGAAAGAACTGGAGAAGCTCCCTCTCACAACAAAATATCTAAGGGATGGTGTCATTGTGGGATTCAAGGTGGATTCCAAATTACAGCTAATCATCGAGATAGAGGTCAGACTATGGGCTGAATTGTAGGCCCCGGTCAGGACAATGTTCAATCAACATTCTATAGGAGATAGTATGGCGAAGAACGTGGCTGCCTCTGGCATAATCAAAGCTGCCTGCTTTCCTTGCTCTGTGAAGTACCCAGAGCTAATTCTCACCCTGGTGGAACATTAAAACACAACCATACGGGTTGTTATACTTGTTTCTTCCCTTACGACGAGCTATCTAGCGCCTCTAGTGTCACTCGACGCTGCCACTTTTACTTCGAGACTGGGAATCCCCCAGTTTGCCAATTCTATTTTTATATCTCAGGCTGCGTCGCTGCAAGAATTCAACAAAGTCCAATAGGTATCCTGGCAGCACCTTAACACCCACTGGTTGAAGACTCTGAAGAAGGACAATAGGAAAATTAAGTTGGAGATCCCTCGCACGGACTTCAAACAAAGCATACAAGTAGGGATCATCTTCCTATGCTGGGTCTTCAGGGAACCACATGCCTGGGACTTTTCAGCCTAGATGTACTACTTTCTATACAATATCACCACCAATGGACAAAATTTTGATTGGGCAAGCATTATTGCCAATCATGTGGACTTCCAGATGAACAAGGTCAGTGGGTCATCAAAGTACCACATGACTTCATATGTTTTGTGGGCATGGGCACAACAAAGACCCAGAATCTAGGGTTTACTTATAGTAGGAATCCTAGGGACAGGGCCCAACTAGAGCATTCCTTGGGATCATTTTCTCCATATTCAAGGGGAAGCCAACTTCCCCAATTTTTTCTGGGTAAATGATACCTTCATTTACTACAATATTTTGATACCCACTTAGGATGTCGGTTACCGGATGTCAAAGGAGGCAATGGCCTTGGTAAGTTCTTACGACCATTATTTTATTCAATTCCAACAACACTCATACATTCTGGTGATAAGGATCTCCGGCAAGCCCAACCTGCCCAAACACTATGGGGATGGGATTATTTTGATTGAGTACTGCAGACAGATCCTGGAGGTCCATACTTATTATGGCCTCAAGAAGGTTACCACCATTCCCTTCCCGATCACTTGAAGGAATTACACTTGCAGCCTTGCAGTGGCTAAAGAAGCTGACAATGAATTGAAAATTCTGGGGCTGGCAGATTTTTACTTGGGGTGAAACAATTTTGATTAGCAAGGAAAGATAAATCAGGCGTTACCTCGGGCATCAGTCTGAGCCTCACCTAGAATATTTTTGGGCGGATTGCCAAGATAAATTTGAGGTCTGGAGTCAACATTATGAGAGGATGAGTAAAGGGACGATGAAGTGCATGGGCCTCCGAACCTTTCCAAAGGACTTCTTAGATACTGGGCCCATGGAGGACCTAAAATATAAATATAAAATGATTGAAAAGATGGCTCTCCCTCCGATGGATTGGGACACCCCAAAAATTTTGACAATAGAAGACATCACCAAGGATGTGTTGAAGCGTAGTCATGAATATTTTTCATGAGTATGAAAAAAGAGCACCCGTTGCGATGGCCCAGTTTTGCGGGGGTCTTCTTCTGGCTCCGGAATGTCAGGGTAGAGAAGAGATAAATAGAAAACCAAAGAGAGCACCCCAGCCCTGGTCCTATCCTCGGTTCCAATCCCTGTAATGGAACAACTCAATGTCCATCTTGAGTCATCTTGATAGCTGGGTGAAATAACCAGCGCCAGACTTTCCCTTGGTCTCGTGGTCACTCCAGTGGGATCTGCCCTTCCTTCTAGCTCCCCTTCACTTGCAACACTCATGAGCTGCGCGGTGGAGATGGAGGATGCGGGTGCAGCTATTCTGGATGTCGAGGCCCATTACAAATGAGGAAAAGGAAATAAAGAATAGATAATCCTCCACTGAGAATAGATGCAAGCCCCAGACCATTAGGCAATATTCTTGTAGAGCTCATCCCTTCCTCCCCCAAAATAGACAATCCTCTAGAGGCCTCCCGTCCCCATGATAGTTTTGATGACATCTTCCAAACCGATCACCTAGAAAATTTGCAAGAAGATGTGGAGAGGGTTGTGGAGGAGATCACTGCACTAGAGGTAGAGATTGACCCCAGGGAAGGGGAAAGACAAGAAAAATAAGTTTCCCCAGAAAAGATACCCAGGGGGCAGGAACAAGAAAGCACACTAGGTGTGGAAGAAACACCAGTCCTGGGAATTGAGATAGAAGAAAGGCAGATATAAGATAAGAAACTGACTATGGATGGGGAAACTGGACCTTCAGGAACAACCGTAGCCCTAGTCATCATGCTCCAAATGCCTCTAGACACCCTGGGTGACCTGCTACCCCTGGATATGACATTTGGCAACATGGTCTCCATAGCGCAACAGTCAGACCCAGGTCGGACACCTTTGCCCCCTCTAGAAAATAGGCCCCCGAAGGAGAATGTCTCATTAGAGAACGCCAAAGGAATTCAGCAGCAGTAGGATGTGGGGGAGAACCCTGAAAATATGGATACAAATATCACTAAGGTGGGAGAATCGGGAAACCCCAGGGATAAAAAAGAGTCCACAGTGGCTACAGATGCCGAGGAAGCACAAAAAACTCCCGAAGAGGACCCAAGTATCCAGGACCTAGCAGTAAGACCGCCCCCACAGCCACAATGGCTGGTAGAATCAAGAAAGAGAAAGGCCCTAGAAGCAATGAGAGTCCCTCTCTCTCTGGCTGAGATGATGGCTCAGAATCAAGAGGCCCAGAAGCCTAAGAAATCCCGGACCCTCCATACCATTCGGATTGGTCTTGGATGAAATATTGTCGCGATAGTAGCGACGCTTCCCCAAGATAAAGAAGAGACAGTAGTAGGAGCTGTAGAATACACTATCATAGAGGTCCCTCTAGGGAGGAGATATAAATAGGGGGAACTAGACCTGTTGAGAGAATCTAGCTGGGAAATTGAGGCCCGTTATGACAAGCAAATGTAGAAGCTGAAGGAGGCAAAAGAGACAAATGATAATCTCCTTGGGCTTCTTGCAGAACTAACAAAGCCATTGGCTATGATTCCTCTGGAGGCCTCCACATCTAGAACACTACTCCTGCAGGGTGATATTGATGCGCTGAGGATAATGAAGAAGAAAGCGCAGGCTATAGATGATTGGGTAATTGAGTAGGTAGGAGCCATAGGGAATTTCCTGACAGCTACACTTCTGGACCTCCACTAGGCCAGTAACATCTTGGGCCAAGTAAATGGTGTCATTTCCTAGTGGGAGGGGGAGATAAAAAAATATGAAGAATGGAAGAGTGGGCTCGAGGAGATAATGAATTTTCGGGATGAGGTCATCACGGAGATGGGTATTTTGGGGGATGAAGAATTTGGGTTCCTCCGGGCCCAACACTCTAAACTTGGTCTTAAAATTTAGACAAGAAAGAAACTGGTAGCAGCCCTAAAGGGTAAAGTTATGGTGATTCAAAATTCTTTAAATTTATATGCGACATTCATAACAATGGTTTCGGTTGTTGATCCCTTTAGCACCGAGACATGTGCTCTAGTGGATTTTCTTTTGAGACATGTCCCCTAGAGATTTTGATGGATCAAATATGTCACGTCTCACCCGCATGTTGCTTCAGGTGCACGATGGCACAAAGATGGTTGTAGAGTTCAAGGAAGGTGCCAGAGATGTGGCCAATCAGTTGGAGGTAGCCAAAGCCCGTCAGGATTGTATTAAAGAGATACATGAGGAGAGAATTCTCAAGATTTTAGAGACATTCCAAAAATGCAAAGAAAAGTGAAGTCTTCCAGTCTCCGGATATTTCTACCAGCAGGGAAATTTTTTGAAGATATGTTATTCTTTGAGTGTAAGCTCCCGGACTCCGTAATTCTGGGTCTCAGTTTTGTATTCTTTTGCAGCAATCTGCGTCAAGGTTCCACGGAGCTGACCGATCGCTGTCATCATCTAATAAGGGTTAGAATGCAGGTGATCTAGATAATGACATGTCTGACAGATGGGATGGTTCTGACAGACGTCATGTTATTCCCTTAAGGCACCGCTCCCACATTTATTACATGGCACGCCTCAAAGATAGAGAGCCGCAATCGGCATTAATGAGGCATATGGCCTAAGTTACCAGGATAAGTAAGTTTCTTCTATAAGTACTATGGCCCTCTTCTCTAGGCCGATTCTTCTAGACTTCTCCCCTTTCTTCTTCTTTCATCTTGTCAGAAGGTTGTGCATCCCGAGATGATTGTAAGTGGTGCAGGTAGTACCGGACATGGATATATTATTTTATTTAGCAAGTGTACAGGTAGATTAGGTTAATTTTGTGTATAAATAATAAGACCTATGCCTTAACAAGGGTCGGTAAAATTGAGGATTTCTCTGTTCAACAGTAATAGAAAATAGTATTTTAAGGTTTATTGCAATTAAATGTTTACTTTCAATATTTTTTCAATAGCTTAATGCTCCCTTGGAGCCATGAATGTACTCGCTAGTGATGCTGGAATCATTTCAAGTTAATGAAATAAATAATAAAAGCTTGTGGACCTATGTTATGGGTTGTTTTGATCTCCGAAGTTAGCGAACATCTTTTGTGATGTATGTCTTATGTCCTTTGCTCTGGTGTTTTGCATTTAGTTAAATAATCTTATTTGCCTTTGCTATTGAATGCATATGAGTAATTTATTCCTTGTGTATCCAGTATTTATATTTGTTTTCCTACATTGGAGCTTTGTCAATGTTTGAATATGTATTGCATGACTATAAGTAGAAATATAGTCTAATTCTGATCTAGCTTTTGTGATTTCTTTGATAAATCAAAGATGCTTGTAGGAAACCTCACCCCTTTTGAAATCCCCAGAAGTGATGAGTAAAAACTATCTATCCCCTCAAACAACAATCACCTACCCAACTTAGCTCCACCACACCGTCGAGACTTGACTACAAGGTGCTTGGAGGCTAGGAGAATTTATTCTCTAGTAAACCTCTACAGACAAAGTTGGCCAGTACTCAAGCACCTGGTGACAACTTATACCCTGTTGGCAGGGTTGGTCAAAAATTCCTGTCAATAGAAACTGGCCCTAGAAGGAGGGCATCAGCTGATCTCCCCTGGAAGATTTTGATTTCACACCGCCTGAAGGCTCCCCAAGTAGTAGTTTTAGGAATTAGGCTTTCCATGGTATAGGGTCGTTTTCATCCCTATGCTTTGAAAGAATCCTCCAATCAAGCCCTGATCCCAAAGAGTTTGTAGAAATCAGACCCCCTGTCTGAAGAAAAAGGACCCACCAAACTAGACAGCCATTGAATTTTCCCTAGGGATCTACTACACACCAGAATACCCAAATCCCTTGGATAATCTCAGGGATTCACGTTCACCAAAGCCAAAACCAAACAATCTCGATGGCTACTTACTTCAACAATACCGGGTCCCCAATGGGGCAGTCCCCGGCACTACTAATGATCTTCCTCCACACCTGGAGAAGATATGCCCCAAATACGAGCATCTAGGTCCCTGAACTTCAGAAGAACACCTCCAAGCCTACAAAGATGCCTTGAATAGACACCGGATACAACATCAAGATGTTGTAACCCAGATATTTCTGTTGTCCCTAGGATAGAATGAGCTAAACTAGTATCTAAACTTGCCTGCCAACTCCATCAATAGTTGGTGGGATATGGAAGGTGCCTTTCTAGCGGTCTTCTGCATTCACGTGGACCCATCTTGGTCCCATAGCCATTTCATTTCCATAAGAAAAGAACCAAACAAGCCTCTTGCTACCATCAATCATCGGTTCCAAAAGGATTTAAAGTGGTGCATGGGCCCTTTTACCCCATCTACCGATGTGTCTATCCAGATGTACCTGAACTCTATGGACCCCTTTTTCACTACTCTCCTTTGGAAAACTACCGCCGCTAATGACCGGGATACCCTGGAAAAAGTTTACAACTTAGCCCTGGAGTTTTCTTGCAATTTGAGCAAGGCCCCTGGTGGGATTGGACAAAGTGTACCATTCAACATGTTTCCCGATGGAACTCCTTACACCAGAGGATACAATCCCAATCTGACAATGGGTGCCCCAATGATGGCCATGGTCCCACCACCAATAGACCAACAGGCCCGGTACATTTACCCATCCCAAACCCAGACAACCTCGGGTCTAGAATACATTCCCTAAAGTTATCCATAGAAGATGCAACAACCCTTGAAACAATCCCCCAGAGTACCTTTCTTTCAGTCATCTGCAGCCAGAGGATTGTCATCCTCGACTCCAGGATCTACTACCGCTTTCCCAGGTAACTCACCACCTCAGCCTTCACACTGTGACACCAATACCCAGTTGTCCACAGAGGTTGAATCCCTCTAGAATTGGTATTATCCTTGACAACAAACATGGGACAGCTAAAGGTGGGGCTTTTCATGTCCCACAACCCCAATTCCTAGAGAGGGAATGTTTTCTCAGGCCAACGGAATGCCAGTCCCAGAGGCTAAAGCTACAACAACGGGCCTCGACCCAACCAACAACAATAGAGAAATAATATGAATACCGAAGGTCAACCTCCAAATCAAACTACCACTCAGGGAGGTGCTAGACCTAGTCATTCTATGCAACTCGTAGAATTCCAACCCCTGACCATGTGGTGTAGATTGCATGATACTAGCTCGCATTCTGTGGTGAACTATGTCATGTTGGAGAAGATCATCCAGATCTCCCAGTCAAATAGACAACCTGTTGGTCCAACTCCCCCAAAATCCTCCCCAACAGAACCTCCTCACACTAATTTTACGTGTGAGACCATCTTCTTTGGGACAAACGAGGAGGACGAAGAAGAACCCAATTTACAAGGGTTCTTTGATGAATCTATTCTGGCCTTTTAGGCTAATGCCTCCACCAATCGTGGACTCCGTATAACACTCGAAGTCAAGCTGGAAAAGGGCCACCATACACATAAATGCCTCCCAAGAACACCCCCCAGGACTCTAACACAAAAGATCATTCCCTCCCACCAAAAGGACTTGGCCCTAACCATGCCAGGGATCTAGCCAGGGGGAGCCAACTTTACTCAGGGGGCATTTTCATATCAAGAAAAATAAATCCCTCCTAGAGCTCTTAGGGAACCCAGAAGTCGTTAGTCACCCATGAAAGACTGTCACTTTCGACGATGCCAACTCATGAATATTCTAGGGAAATATAGAAGATCCTCCCTTCCTACTAGGCCTAAACATCCAAGGGAAAAAATTGTATAATTTCCTTGTAGGTTTTGGTACTTCGGGTAACGTTATGCCCTTGTCCATCTGCTAGAAGCTCAGACTCACTCCCACACCCTCCAAAGGCGTAGTAGTCCAATTGGACAAAACTACTGTGAAGATGGTTGGTGAGATGAATAACATCTAGATTCAGCTCATCTAGGATCCCTGAATATCCAGCATCATCAACATCCAGGTGGTTGACATCCCAAAAAACTACAGGATGTTATTAAGTCAAAATTGGTCAAAGGCCCTCAATGGGTATTTCTCAATAGAATTCTCCCACCTATGGCTCCCATAGAAATGGAAATCAAATCAAATCTGGGTAGAAAGTGAGACTAGAATGAAATAATCCCATACCAAAGCCAGGAAGGTAAATGAAATTGTTTTCTCTGAATCCTCACTCGGGGTATATCAACCATGGTAAATCCTAACCTTTGACTTCATCCTCGGTGGTACCTTTCCTAGGGAGGATCGCATAACCACTCATAGGATTCAAGATCTTGACGTAAAACTGAAATGTGAGGTAGACTTACAAGGTAGCAAGGAAACTCTAGCCACCCTCTTGTCCGACACCTTGTGCCAGGTACATTATCAAAAACACTCTAAACTGGAGTGTGAGCCCTATATTTCTGCTGCTACCCATCAGGTCACCAACCTCTAAGAGAAGAACCACAAAGTTGGGTTCCTTGGACCAAGCAATCCATGCAACGGTACACTTGAGGTGTCTCTCATCCAAGAACCCAAACCAGAGGATTCTCTGGAGGAAAGTCTCACCTGCACACCATCCAAGATGGAGGAATCACCTAAAAAACCTCCTAACCCTGAACCCCATCCAAATTCCACTTCTCTTCCTCAGCCCCATAAAACTAAAAATGATCTATGGATCCTGGCGTTTGATGGGTCCCGGTCCAAATAGGGCTGCGGGGTCAAAGTGGAATTAATCAACCTGCGAGGGAAATACTTCCTTGCATCCTACAGATTGCAATTTTCCTACACCAACAATGTCACAAAGGGAATGGGTGATTCAGAGCAAATTATAAAATAGATCTAGAGCCAATACTCATGTCATGATAAAAGGTTGGCCGCATATGACAACCGGGCATGGGGCTTAATTAAAGATTTTGATGCTTTCAACATCAAAATTATCCCCCAAAAACATAATTATGTTCTGGAGTCCCTCGCTGTGTCTTCCAGTACCCTTGAGCCAATGGCTGGTTCTCAGCTCCAGAGATTCTCTGTTGAAATGGTCCCCACCCCATCCATCCCAGACAATATAACATACTTTCAGGTTTTCGAAGATGACTAGCACATTTTTGCCTTCATGGAAAATGTTGGCATCTTTGAAGATCAAATCATGGAAGAAACCAATCATGATGATATCGGGCATGGGGAAGAAGACAATGGGATCATTGACCTACCTACCAACACCATTCCTAAGGGGATGATCGCTCTAGAATGAATCTTCGATTTAGACCCTCGATACCAAGACAAGATATCATCCTCTTCCAAAGGAGGAAGATATAAAATGGTTAACATCGATAAAGATGATGAAGAAAGTTTTATCCACATTGGTACCTCCTACTCCCCAGAGGAGAAGGAGAGGATTCTCGCGGTTCTCCAAGAATATATTAATGTTATCGCCTGGGGGTATGAAGATCTCAAAACTTATGATACATCTATCATGACGCATACCATCCCCTTGAAACTAGACACTAAACCTTTTCAGAAGAAATAGAGGCAGATAAACCCTTTGATTAAACCCCTGATCCACCAGGAGGTCCAGAAATTACTATTAGCCCAGATCATCTTTCCTATCTGGCATACTACATGGGTTGCCAACCTTGTCCCCATACACAAAAAGGGTGGTGAGATTCACATGTGTGTGGATTTTTGCAACTTAAATAAAGCCTCCAAGAAGGATAATCACCCTCTCCCTTTGCTGGATGAGGTATTACAAATTGTAAATGGTTCACAAATGATGTCCTTTGTAGATGGGTGCTCCGGGTATAGCCAAGTCATGGTTAAGTTTAAAGATAGGATTAAAATGGCATTCACCACCAAGTGGGGGATGTTTTCATACCAGAGAATGCCTTTCGGCCTAATTAATGCAGGGGCCACATTTCAAAAGGCCATGGACATTGCATTCAAAGGTCTGGTTAACAAATGCATAATCATCTACATGGATGATTTAATTGTCTTTTCCCGGGACAGGCATGATCATCCCACCCACCTCACTCAGATCTGTGAGAGATGTCGCCGGTAAGGTATCTCCGTTAACCCCAATAAGTGTATATTTAGGGTCACTGAGGAGAAATTTCTCAGGCATATTGTCTCTAAGAAAGGGATATCAATCGGCACAAATAGAGTAGAAGCATTTCTAAATTTACAAATGCCTGGCAGTAAGAAGGAAATGAGATCTTTCTTCGGGAAGATAAAATTCATCCGACGGTTCATTATCGGATTCACCGAGATTGTCAGACCACTCAACGACATGATGAATAAGGATACCAAGATTGGGTGGAGTTCTGAAGGAAAGAGATCATTTTCCCAAATCAAGCAGACTATAGTTGAAGCCCCAGTCTTGGCAAGTCTAGAATATTCCCTCCCATTCCACATTTATTCCTTTGCTTCACCACACTCTGCCGCCGCAGTTTTAACCCATAAAGTTGAGGGAGAGGAATGAACTATTTCTTTCATTAGCTCCCCCTTTAAGAACATCGAAGTCCAGTACACACCATTGGAAAAGTGGGATTTTTCTTTAGTCCAGGTCATGAAGAAATTCTGATACTACATTCTCCAGAGCAAAGTGTATGCCATTATCCCAGACTAGGATGTCAAGTCCTTATTACTACAAAGTGAACTGGGTGAACATCGGGGAAAATGGATGTCCATCCTCCAAGAATATGACCTTGAAATGAAACCGATGAAAATCATCTGAGGCCAAGGACTATGTAAAGCAATGGCAAAGGCCACTCCAAACATTGAATTCCAGACTTACACTGTGGAGTCCATCACTCAAGATCTATGGTATACCGATATGGTGTACCTATTAATCAACAACCAGTGCCCGGAGGGACTCCCTCCTAACAAACGTCGCACCTTGCAATTGAAAAGTGCACACTTCATGATTAAAAATCGGATGCTTTTTTGAAGGGATTTATCTTTGGTGCATAGACAAAATCCAAGATGCCAAGATGATAGATGAATTCCATAGGCAGTATGGAACTAGGCATGGATCAGCTAATTCCACCACCCATCAGATTCTCCAGGCTGGATATTATTGTCCCTTTATCTTCAAAGACATTCATGCTCACATAAGGGAGTGCCATACCTGTCAAACTACCGCTTCTCAAGAGTGGAACCCAGTGATGCCTTTACAGCCAGTCTTTGAAGTTTGACCCTTCACCCAATGGGCATTCAACTTTATTAAGGAGATAAACCTCAACTCATCTGCCAACCACTAGTACATTTAAACTACTACCGATTGCTTTACTTGGTGTTCTGAGGCAATCCCATGCAAAAACAATACTGTGGATGTAGTCATCAAGTTCTTGGAAGAGAACATGGTCACAAGATTTGGAATGCCTTTTTCTATCGTATGTGACAATGGTTCAGAATTTTCTTCAGCACAACTTTTAGAATGGACCTATCAGAAAAATATCACATTGAAATTTTCCAGCAACTATTATCCCCAGGGTAACAGCATCACCGAATTCACCAATAAAAACCTACTGAAAGTAGTCAAACATTTGCTAGAAAATAATCCCCAGGACTGGCACCAGAAACTTAAGTTAACCCTTTGGGTGGACCACATCAGAATTAAGGAAGCCCTGGGAACTTCTCCATTTCACTTGGTTTATGTCCAGAATCTTGTGTTCCCAATAAACTTACAAATCCCTGTCTTGCAGTTCATGAAGGAAATCAACACCCGGGATAATGTTGTGGAGGTTCACCTATTGAACCTGGTTAAAATGGAAGAACAAAGAGATGTGGCACTTGAACATTTTGCGCATCACCAAGCAGTTGTCAAATGTTGGTTCGAGAGAAGAGCCCAATATAAAGCCTTTCAAATTTTGGACCTAGTCATCTTGTGGGACAAAGATCGGGAGAAGAAGGGAGAGCATACTAAATTTCAAAGGCTCTAGCTCGGACCTTCTTTAATCTCAGAGATCTATAGGGCCAACACTTATCGCCTCAGCGCCATGACTAGAGAAGTTGTTCCACTTCCTGTCAATGGACAGTTTCTCAAACATTACTTTGAGTGAGGGCAACAGGTAAGTTTCCCCAAAGTTGTATCATATGTATATATTCCTACCTGTAAATTTTCCTAGCACTCCTTGGGAGTGTTTTATCCTTGTAAATAGTCAGTAGCCCTCTGGGGCTGCTTTCTTTTATTTTTTTTGTTTTCTATCTTTGGTTTCCTTTTGCTGTGTGTGTCTTGTTTTTTTAGGTTCCCAACATGTTTCTCTCTTCTTGTAGATAGGTATGTTGCACATGAAATCTAGTCCCTAGAATGGTGCCTTACACATTTTGGTTAGTTTGGAATCTATTGTTAGCATGGTGGGGATTTTCCACACTCTGAAGTTATTTTATACGCATGGTAAAAGGTTATGGGAAATCTTCATCGGATTCACATCTCGAGAATATTGACATCATACCAAGAAATCATAAAGAACAAGTAGTCGCATGATCCTTGAGAGCAGAGCAGTTGCACTGGTTATTGGCCATATCCAAAAATCAAAATAATGTCCTAGGGCTAGAACGTCTCTCCCATTCAGTAAATCAAAATGCATGGCAAGGTGAAAGAAGTACCGCCGTGAAAATTAGCTAAGTTTAAGGTTCACGGTGAAAGGAGTACCGCCTTCCCCATCTTCAAAGAAAAAGTAAAAGGAAAGTTGGAGAATAGAGAATTCTGGGATCTGGAGGATTATGCATGATATAATGATTTTAGTCTGATGCACTCAGTTTCGTCTCTCTATTTCTCCTGAAAATCATGAGCTTGATTATCTTCTAAAGAACACACTTCACAACTGACAAGAGATTAAAGGATTTAATCATGGTATGTTATATTTTCTCAAACACCCCGCACATTACAAATGAAATGCTTCAGGTAATGATGAGTCCCAATTTTTCTAACTAGAGATTCTGTGATTCTCAAATGCACTAAGGCTTTCGTCCCAACGAGTCACCATTTATTATGCCCTACATAACTGTCCCTACATTTTGTTGGCAAAATGTTGGGTCCCCCTTTTTTCTTTTGGTTCTTCCTTTGTTTCTTTCCGGCCCTTTTGTTTTCTCTGGCCTTTGCCTCTATGTGGCCATTGTTGTCATTTCCTTTTGGTTTTTCCCACTCTGGGACCCGGTCCGAAAGTGTTTTTTTTTTCTTTCGTGTCAACTGAATTTTGGACCCTGAGATTCTTGTGTTGTTGCTCCGTCTTTAGTTGGAGGGTGTAGTCACGTGGGATCCCCGGGCCCAGAGTTTGGAGGCTTGCCTTTTTGTTGGGGTTTGTAGAAGGGAACAGTGCATATTAACATAAAGGGTATAAGTTAAGATTCACCTGTCATTGTTACACTTACCGCAAACAATTTACCCACAGAGAAAATTAAGAGCGAATTGTGTGATTTCTCAGTGAGCTAAGTGTGATTTTCTTTGAGTGATTAACAGTGATTTGGATTTCAGACCTGTGCATGTTCAAGCTATCCCATGGTGTTCTCAATGTGTTTGTGGGTTTCCAGAGCTATTCATTTGCAAAGTACCTCCCGTGCCCTTCCTTCCACGTCTCTAGTTTTTAGGTAGTTCCTTCTGGCCCTTCTCTTTCTTCTTTTGGTTTGCATTTTGTTCTTTTGTTTTTGGGGTTTTGTTTTCTTCGTGTTTGGGTCTTCATCATCGCCTCCCATCTGTGGGATGGCTCTGCAAGAGGGTTGGCCGCCCTCTATGCAGTTGGTAGATAGTGTAAGATAGGGTAAATAATTGTAAAGCCTCTGTAAATTTATAAGTATCAGTTTGTAGGTTAGTTGCAGTTTGTTTGCAGCTGTAGGTAGCCTATGTAAATATTGTTCTTTAGCCTCCTCTTAATAGTGTTCATAGTGTTCTATCCTATATACTCATCTGTAAATTCATGTTCGCAGTCTGTACATTCCTTCGAGTCCACTACACCCTTTGTGTTATTTAACCAAATTTGAGCTCACCAGACTCAAACTCATCACCTCGCATGTTCAATTTGTGGCTTTTTTGTCTCCCCATCACTTCAACATTAATGGCAGGATTAATTCTCCATGCATGAGCATTTAAAACCATCCCAAGTAGCATTCACTCCACTCATGTTGAGGCAGCCGTCATATTGAATGTCATTACTCTGGTCATTGCATGACCACGTAACAACCCACGTCAGTCCAGTACGATGAATTGCCAGGTCATTTCAATAACAAGCATTTTTTCTAGACTCTAGGTTCCACATAATCCCATAGCCTTCATCTCATTTGTTGCATGAACCAGAATCCCTAGGACCCCCGGGTGTTGATAAAAGTTGAAGTAAGTTTTTTCATTTATAGAATTTCTGGGATTTGATATCAACTAACATCTTCTTGAGGATAGGTGCGAAATGGTGATGAAATCTTCAGAACCCAGGAGTTTATTATATTTTATTATTTGTATTAATGGTTGTCTGGTCTTGTAGGCTACCAAAAACTCATCAAGCAACATGTCTAAGGTATCTTCCCCTCCCGAAAGTCCAGAACTCTCGTCTACCTCAATAAGGGCGGCCACCAAGACAAGGGCCAAGAAACCACTGGAGAAGCTCCCTCTCACCGCAAAATATCAGAGGGATGTTGTCATCGTGGGATCAAAGGTGGATTCAAAATTATAGTTAATTAACGACACAGAGGTCAGACCATGGGCCGAATTGCAGGGCCTAGTTAGGACAATGTTCAATAAACATTCTACCAGAGAAGGTATGGCAAAGAACGTGGCTTCCTCTGGCATAATCAAAGTTGTCTACTTCCCTTTCTCTATGTAGTCCCTAGAGCTGATTCTCACCCTAGCGGAACATTACAACACAACCATCAGGTTGTTATACTTGCTTCTTCCCTTCTGATGGGCTACCCAATGCCCCTAGTGTCACTCGATGCTGCCACTTTTGCTTTGGGACTGGGAATCACCCAGTTTTCCAATTCTATTGTTATCTCCTAGGCCATGTCACTATAAGAATTCAACAAAATCCAATAGGCTTCCCAGCAGCACCTTAACTCCCACTGGCTGAAGACTCTGAAGAAGGACTACAGGAAAATGAAGTTGGAGACCCACTGCACAGACTTCAAAGAAAGCATATAGGAAGGGATCATCTTCCTATGCCAGGTCTATGGGGAACCACATGCCCAAGAATTTTAAGCCTAGATGTAATAATTTCTATACAGCATCACCACCAATGGGGAAAATTTTGATTAGGAAACCATTATTGCCAATCATGTGGACTTCCAGCTGAACAAGGTTAGTGGGTCATTGAAGTTCCTCATGACTTCATATGTTCTTTCGGCACTGGCATAACAAAGACCCAAAATCTGAGGTTTACTTATAGTGGACGTCCTAGGGACAAGGCCCAGCCATAGCACTCCTTGGAATCATTTTCCCCATATTCAATGGGAAGCCAACTTCCCCAATTTCTGCCAGGTAAACAATACCTTCATTTACTACAATATTTTGATACCCACTCAGGATGCCGGTTACTAGTTGTCAAAGGAGGCAATAGCCTTGGTAAGTTCTTACAACCATTATTTTATTCAATTCCAAGAGCACTCATACATTAAGGCAACCGGGTTCTCTGGCAAGCCCTACCTATTGCCCAAACACTGCAGGGATAGGATTTTTTTGATGGATTACTGCAGAAAGATCCTGGAGGTCCATACTTATTATGCCCACAAGAAGGTTACCACCATTCCCTTCCCGATCACTTGCAGGAATTATACTTGCAGCCTTGTAGCGGCCAAAGAAGCCGACAATAAATTGAAAAGTCTAGGGTTGGCAGAGTTTAACTTGGTGCAGAGCAATTTTGATCCACTAGGCAAGATAGATCAAGGGTTACCTCAGGCATCAGTGCCTCATGAGCCTCACCTAGAATATTTTTGGGCGGATTGCTAGGATGACTTCGAGGTCCATAGTCGACATTATGAGAGGATGACTAAAGGGATGATGAAGGGCATGGGTCTCCAGACCTTTCCAAAGGACTTCTCAGATACCGGGCTCGTGGAGGACCCAGAACATAAATCTAAAGGGATTGACAAGATCGATCTCCCTCCGGTTTATTGGGACACCCAAAAATTTTTGACAATAGAGGACATTACCAAGGATGTGTTTAAGCGCAGTCATGAATATTTTTCATGGGTATGCAAAAGAGCACACGCCGCAATGGCCCAGTTTTGTGGGGGTCCACTTCTGGCTCTGGAACATCAGGGCAAGGAAGAGATAAAGGGAAAACAAAAGAGAGCACCCCAGCCTCGGTCTCATCCTTGGTTCTAGCACCTATAATGGAAGAACTCAATGCCCATCTTGAGTCATCTTCACAGCTGGGCAAAACAATCAGCTCCAAACTTTCCCTTGGTCTCGCAGTCACTTCGGTAGGATTTGCCCTTCCTTTTGGCTCCCCTTCACTCACAACACTCATGAGTTGGGTGGTGGAGATGGAGGATGAGAGTGTGGCTATTTTGGATGCGGCCCCATTACAAATGAGGAAAAGAAAACAAAGAATAGATAATTCTCCACCGAGCACAGATGAAAGCCCTGGACCATCAAGAAATATTCTTGTGGAGCTCATCTCTTCCTCCCCCAAAATATAAAATAGGCCCCCAGAGGAGAATGTCTTGGCAGAGAACACCAAAGGAATTCAGCAACAGTAGGATGTGGGGGAGAACCCCAAAAATATGGATACAAATACCACTAAGGTGGGAGAAGTGAGAAACCCTTGGGATAAAGAAAAATATTACACAGTAGCTACAGATGTTGGGGAAGCACAACAAACACCCAAAGAAGACCCAAGTATCCAGGACCTAACAGTAAAACCGCCCCTGCCACCACAATGGCTGGTAGAATCAAGAAAGACAAAGGCCCTAGCGGCAGTGAGAGCCCTTTTCTCTCTGGCCAAGATGATGACTCAGAATCAAGAGGCCCAGAAGCCTAAGAAAGCCCAGACCCTCGATACCATTTGGACTGGTCTAGGAGGAAATACTATCGCAGTAGTAGTGACGCCTCCCCAGATAAAGAAGAGACAGTAGTAGGAGCTGCATAATACACTATCACAAAAGTCCCTCTAGGGAGGAGAGATAAACAGGGGGAACTAGACCTGTTGAGAGAAGCTAGCTGGGAAATTGAGGCTTGGTATGACAAGAAAGCGTAGAATCTGAAGGAGGCAAAAGAGACAAATGATAATCTCCTCGAGCTTCTTGTAGAACTGACACAGCCATTGGCTTCGATTCCTTCGGAGGCCGCCACATCCAAAACATCGCTCCTGCAGGGTGATATTGATGCGCTGAGGACAATGAAGAAGAAAGTGCAGGCTGTAGATGATTGGGTAACTAAGCAGGTAGGAGATGTAAGGAATTTCTTGATAGCTACACTGCTGGACCTCCACCAGGCCAGTAACATCTTGGGCCAAGTAAATGACACTATTTCCCAATAAGAGGGGGAGATAGAAAAATATATAGAATGGAAGAGATGAGCTGGAGGAGATAATGAATTTTGGGGAAGAGGCTATCACAAAGACAGGTATTTTGGGGGATGAAGATTTTGGGTTCCTCTGGGCCCAACACTCTAGACTTGATCTTAAAATTCAGACAAGAAAACAACTAGTAGCGGCCTTGAAGGGTAAAGTCCCAACAATTCAAAATTATTTAAATTTATATGCGGCATTCATAACAAGTGTTTTGGTGGTCAATCTCTTTAGCACCGAGACATGTGCTTTGGTGGATTTTATTTTGAGTAGGTTTGATGAAATGATGGAGGCATGGTTCTTGTCCCCTGGAGATTTTGATGGAATAAAGATGTCATGTATCACTCGCATGTTGCTCTGGGTGCACTACACCGCAAAGATGGATATAGAGTTCAAGGAAGGTGCTAGAGATGTGGTCGATCAATTGGAGTCAACCAAAGACCGTCGAGATTGTATTAAAGAGATAGATGAGGAGGGAATTCTCTAGATTTTGGAGACATTTAAAAAATGCAAAGACTAGTGAAGTCTTCTGGTCTACGGATATTTCTGCCAGCAGGGCAAATTTTTGAAGATATGTTATTCTTTGAGCATAAGCTCCCAGACTCCAAAATTTTGGGTCCCAATTTTGTATTCTTATGCAGCAATCTGCATCGAGGTTCCACGGAGCTGACTAATCATTTTCATCAATTAATAAGGGTCAGAATGCAGGTGATCCAGATAATGACGGGTCTGGTAGATAGGATGGTTCTGACAGACGTCTTCTTATTCCCCCAAGACGCCTCTCCCGCATTTATTACCTGGCACGCCTCAAAGAAATAGAGCTAAAATAAGCATTAATGAGGCATATGGCCTAAGATACCAGGATAAGCAAGTTTCTTCTATAAGTACCATGGCCCTCTTCTCTAGGTCAATTCTTCTAGATTTCTCCCCTTTCTTCTTCTTCCGTCTTGTCAGAATGTTGTGCATCCTGAGATGATTGTATGTGGTGCAGGTAGTACTGGCCACAGATATTGTATTTTATTTAGCAAGTGTATAGGTAGATTAGGTCAGGTTTGTGTATAAATAATAAGACCGATGCCTTAACAAGGGTCGATGAATTGAGCATTTCTGTGTCCAGCAGTAATAACAAATAGCATTTTCAGGTTTATTACAATTAGGAGATTACTTTCAATCTATTTTGAATAGCTTAATGCTCCCTTGGAGCCATGAATGTACTCACTAGTGATGTTGGAATCATTTCAAGTTAATGAAAGAAAGAAGAACATCTTGTGGACCTATGCTATGTGTTGTTCTGATATCCGAAGTTAGCGAACATCTTTTGTGTTGTGTGTCTTCTTATGTCCTTTACTCTGATGTTTTGCATTTAGTTAAATAATCTTATCTCCTTTGCTATTGAATGCATATGAATCGCTGATTCCTTGTGTATCTAGTATTTAGATTTGTTTTCCTGCATTGGTCATTGGTGATGTTTGAATACGTATTGCATGACTATAATTAGAAATATACTCTAATTTTGATCTATCTTTTGTGATTTCTTTGATAAATCTAAGATGCTTGCAGGAAACCTCACCCCCTTTTGAAATTCCCAGAAGTGATGAGTAAACACCAGCTATCCCCTCAAACAACAGTCACCTTCCCAACTTAGCTCCCCCACTCCGTCGAGACCTGAATACCAGGTGCTTGGAAGCTAGGAGAATTCATTCTCCGGTAAACCTCTATAGGCGAAGTTGGCCAGTACTCTGATACCCGATCACAACTTATTCCCTGTTGGCAGGGCCGGTCACAAAGTTCCGTCAAAAAATGGTAATAAGAACCTTGTGAATGCATGCAGGTTTCTATCGGTTAAATTAGGTAAGAAATTTATTGATTATATTACCTTCACAGATGAGGGAATAGGATGGCAATGCAAGAACCAGGTAGATCTTGGTCTTCCCCCAGTAGATGTTGTTGCTTTGACTAGATGTTTTCAAGATAGGAAAACAACTTTAAACCTTAAAAAGGATACGTTGGTTTGGGATGGTAGTAAGAGAGGAGATTATTCATTCAAGGAAGGTTATAACTGTAACCAACCTAATTTGGTCTGCTATGACTAAACACCCTATTTTCTCTAAGTGTGATCATACCCTCGATTATGTTCAAATGACTCTGTTACTGCTTGGCATAATTCTTTGAGTCAATTTAATTTCCTAAAGTTATCAAAATCACTAAGTTAATTGATTTAGCCAAAATTAATAATCGATCAAATACATGGCTAAAATGATTAATTTACTAGGAATTAAATAAAGTCCTAAGTCATTTGCTCACTTGAAAAAGAACCAATCCCCTAGCTTGATTAATCTAATTAATTGGTTATAGTCCTTTAATTATTAAAAAGCAATTAAGTTGTTTAAATAATTAAATTTCATTTTTTTGAATGAATTAAATAAGTTTAATTTATTTCATTAATATTCCTCTAAACCCCCAACCTAACCCAACTCAACCACTTTGACCCTAGGTTCAAACCTATCCCAACCCATTCACCCTTGCTAACCCTCTTCTAATCCTAATCTAATTCTAACCCCCTTCCTAATGATGTCACATTCCATTAAGGAAGTGATTAGGGACTCAACCCACTTGAGAAGGTCAACTTTCTCAAGCATGACTTCTCTAAGGACCAACTTGCCAAGTTGAGCCTTACTTCCTCTCATGCCTCTTAATGAATTTCATTAATGACCCCTTAATGCATATTCCCTCTTGGCCATCCCTCATTAATGCCTAAGGCACTAATGGCTCTTACACTTCATTAATGACCTTAGGGGCTCCATTAATGAACCTTGTCTCCCCTCTCTCTCTCTCCCATTCTTCTATAAATTGAAGAGATTTGGAACTCATAATGGGTCTCAATTTTGGAATAGTAGTCTTGTTATGCCAAGATTTTGAAGGGATCTCAAAGCATTGTTATGCTATCCATTCCTTCATATCTTCATGCACACTCCATAGTTACTTTCATGCATGGTTATAATGCTCCTTTTTAGACTAATATGCATGCTTAATAATCAACTAGTTGTTTTAAACCTGAATCTTTCATGCTAGGTTGTTTATGTCACTGGTATTAGCATAATATGAGGGTTTTTATGTTATTTGCTACACTCATCATAGTTAGAAAGAAATAGGTCGATGTTAGGGTTTCATATGCTCATTAACCCTTGTTTCTCACTAACATAATGACTTATTGAAGTGTTGTGTCACAGGTAACAGTTACACAAATATACACACATATTTCTAGCGCCCACTATGGGGCCCGATTTCCAACTTGGTTCCATTTTCTAATCATTTTTCCTTAATTTGTCATCCCAATTTTAGGTCTAGGTTTTTATCTGGTTGGAAAAGCTCGTATCTGGTGGATTTTCTTGCACCGTGACTTCCTGGTCCGTATCGTGGTTTTCTAGGCTCGTATCCAGAATTTCCTGGATCAAATTCAGTTCTGGCTCATATCTGGTCACCAGAAGTTTGTATCTGGTAGCATAAGTTTGCATCATGTTTCCTTCCTTGCATACAAGAATTCTAGGCTTGCATTTGGTTAACATTATTTTGGTCTTCATTTGCTTAATTCTAATGCTTAACCAGTTGTGTTTCTTGACATCTTGAACATCTTAACAAGTGATTGTAGGTTCTATTCAAGGCTTGGAAGATGTTACTAACGTGTGTGATTGCAGGATTTTTTAGTTTTTTTCAAATACTAACCCCTTTCAAAGTTTTTCAAACTTAAGACCTTTTCTTCACACTTGCTAAAACAACCAGATAATATGCTCTTTTCCTTTTGAGGAAAATCAGAAAGTCAGATGTTGTTTTATCATTTGTGATGAGAATTGGGGGTAAATGAACAAGCAATCACATCGCTTAATTTGATTTGGGAATCAGTAATTGGACAAAAACAAAGCACTAAATTTGTGGGATAAATGAATGTGTTCAATCATATAATTTCTTTTGGATCAGTAATTGGGCAAACACAAAGCATTTAAATATTGTGGGACCAATGAACAACTACATTGTATAACTTCTTTTGGGACACAAAAATTGAACAAGTAAACTCATTAGATATTGCACTTAATTGAACAAGGAAAATCTATTTTCAAGCATCCTGTTTTCATTAAATAGGAACACCTAAATCAGGCACAACATTGCTTGAAGGAATGAACTATTTTCTTGATTTTGTTTTAGGAGAAAACAACTTAGATTAGGAGAGTATGCTCTTCTTCTTCGGAAGAATCAGAAATCCAAACATCCTAAGCTTTCCAATCCTTCATACGCGTATTTAATAGTAGAGGGTGTGCTGGTTGAGGAAAAAATCTCCGAGGAATGACCCAAGTGAGGACAGGTTTTACGCCAACTCTTCCAACACACTATAAATAGTTGCTTCCTCATAGGCTAAAGCCTCAGAAGATGAAGCCGGTTTTGTTCATGGAATTTTGACATCATTCCTTGAACATGCCTGCGTATGTGTACAAAGGAGCCGCTTGAATCTTTCTTGTGAGACTACACATATTTAGGTACTCATAGGGCTATACGCCTTAATTTTGCCTTGTGTAATTCTATGGGGGACGGTTTCGAATGGATTGCCCAATAATAGACAACACTTGAACTTAAAGAATTCCTGATTCATCCCCAAAAGGGTGATAATCTTTGTGCAAGGCAAAAAGTAATTGACCCAAGACACTCATCATATCATGCCCCCACTTGTGTTTGGAGTTGGCTAATACAACATCATGATTGGAGCCATTGTGTGCTTGGTGATGGCTATATTCTGATTAGCATTTGAGTGTGTGCCTAAGTCAACGAGCAAAGATTTTCATCCTCTACCTAGAAAATAGGAACAAAATGTGTGTCTATTGCACCTCCCTAACAATGCAATGTTGTTTGATGTGTTCAAAAATCCATTAAAAAGATAAGCTCCTTACATCAATCGACAAATTTCAAACCCTGGAGTACAAGTGTTTTTCACGCATTACGACACCTCTTAACATAATCTGGAAACAAATAAGTTCATGCACTTTCAAAACATACTTTCCATAAATCAATCAAAATTCGACAGTCTATCATAAGCTCATATCCTGGATTTCCTGGTCTGTATCTGGTTTACTAAGTCGCATTTGGGCAGCATTAGGTCGCATTTAGGATTTTTTTTTGCATCTGTTATTCAAAATCCGCATCTAGGGCATCAGAGGTCTGTATCTAGGGTTTCCTAGGTCGCATCTGGAGGCTCACATCTGGAATAGTGGGCACTTACAGACCTACTTCTAAAAATATCTTAGTTGATTAGGATACCCTTTTCTTTCTTTAGCTGGTTCCTGTTGTCTTTTCTGGTCTCCCTGTCGAAGTTTAAAAACTTTTTCAAATGTTTACCTTGCATGCTTAGTCAGTCTTTCACAATCGGTTCAATACGTGTGGTCTACCCGCTTTCTACCAACAACTTGGTTCCCAGGTCACTATGAGGGAAATCTAACCCTTTGACACTAGAATCATTTACGTCCACCAACAACAAACAGTTACTCTTACCTAGACCCACCCACTTGAACGGTTTAAAACTCTCACTCGCACTATTGGGAAACATTGACAACGTTGAGAAACAACTTCATGGTTAACACAAGATGCAACAAGTACACATCTAAAGGATCAAAAGTGTCTCCTAAAACACCACACTTTTAAGGAAAAACATCTCATAGTTCCCTACTTGACCTAGAATCTCCAGTGATGGATAGCGACACTCGCAAATGGAGTGAGGCTTTTGAGGACTATAACAATAGAAAACACCAAAAGCCCAAAGATACCGATGAAGAAGAAGAACCCAAGTTCAATTGTCCTTTATTTGAGTCAGGCAGTGAAGAGGACATCACTAAAGAGGAGTACAATAAACTCAAGCAAAGTAGGAAATTCCAAAAGATGATGGAAAAGATAATTGGTGAGAATAAAGAAAAATACTTCCTCCATCTAGCGTCCACGGTGTCAAATTACCTAAGGATTATGATGTGGAGAAACTCAAAGAGAAGGAGGCCATTCTCACCAAGCAACTCACTTTGATGCAAATAGAGCTCGCAAACCTCAAACAGGAGAAAGAGAAACCTAAAACACAATACTCTTTGGACACCATTTGTCCATTTTCTTTTGACATGAGTATCACTATGGTCTCGTTTCCTCCCAACGTGGCAAGACCGAAGTACGACAAGTATACAGGAGAAACCGACCTACACGACCATGTGAGGGAATTTTGTGCTCTTAGCATAGAATACATGCATGAACCTACATACCTCATGTGACTATTTCCAGGAAGTCTAGGAGGTAATGCCATGGAGTGGTTCTCAAAGCTGAACCCTAAGGTCAAAAATTTTGAGGATCTGATTCAACTCTTTATCCACCATTACTCCTATAACATACAACATGATGTGACCATGATGGACCTATGTAATACCAAATAGAAGACTGGTGAATCATTTACACACTTCCTACAAAGATGGAGGAAGATCTTTGAACAATATTCAAGAGCCATTCCCGAATCAGAGAAGATGGAGATCTTTGTTAATAACCTGGTACTTGAATTAAAATATGCATTAAAAATGCAAGACTCACAAAAATTTGATAGAATGATTAAGAATTCCCTCCGTATTGAGGAAGTCATGATCAAAAAGGGAGAGATCACCCTTCAAAATGAAAACAAAACCAACAACTCCAACTCCAAGCCTAAATGGTGGAAGAAAAACAATAATTTTTTTAATGATGGAGTAGTTGACACCTCTAATATTAACCCTAAACTTGAAGTGTTCAATCTAACTCATGGCATGCAGGAAAGCAAAGATGCCAAGATCACGACCCCCATACCCAAAGCAAACAATGATAATAGCAAGGGAGGAACATGGACTTCAAAACCCAAAAGAACGTTGAGTCCTTTGGGAGAACCCCTTAAGACCATTTTGAAGACACTATTGGATAACAAAGTTCTTACTATCCCAGATTCCAAACCATGGGAACCAATGGTCAAACCCAGGTGGTGGGATGATAACTCCTACTGTGTCTTTCACAAGAACAAAGGACACAAGACTAACAATTGCCTTAAGCTCAAACATGTCATTCAAGACCCCATTGAAGGAGGTAAGATCAAAGTAGATGGACACACTACCAATGAGGATCATGCATCATTCAATAAACCATTTCCTAATTACGACAAAGGGGAAACATCTAAAGGAAAAGGTAATGAAGTAAACTACACCTATTCCAAGAATGACAATGTGATCAATATTCTATACATTAAGAGTGAGTCAATTAATGTGGTCACAATCAAAGGTGTTTCATTCCACTCAAATGTCGTAACACAAAGCCAAGCACCGGTCACGATCAAAGGACCCCCAAAACCAGCATCAACGTCCAAGGTTCCTACCATTACTATTCCTAAACCAGCAGAAAAACATGTGGTTACTATTCCCAGAGTAAAATATGACTTGCTAGATCAATTGCAACGAACCCCTGCCAAAATTTCTATTTTTGAGTTGCTCAAAATATCCACGGTACATAGGGAAATCCTAGAAAAAGCTCTACATTCTGCCAACGTCCCAAAAGATATTGATATAAAAAAATTCCAAGTGATGGTCAATCACATCTCAGCGCCACACTACCTCTCCTTTTCTGAAGAGGATGATAAGTCATTGACACATCCACATAATCAACCCATCCATATTGAAGTCCTTATTCATAAATCCTGTGTTAGACGCATATTGATAGATGGAGGGGCAGGATTGAATATCTATACACTTGATCTAATCAAGAGACTAGGTCTCTCAGAACAGAAAATTGACTCTAGAAGAAAAATAACTATCAAAGCTTATGATGAGGAAGAAAGATCCTCTAAAGGTCTTATTGCTCTACCTATCAGAGTCAGACCAATTGAGAGGAATGTCATTTGTCAAGTTCTGGATCTACCCTTGGCCTACAATATCCTGTTGGGGAGACCATGGATTCACAAAGCTGTGCCATCCACTTACCACCAGTGCATAAAGTTCCCACATAATGGGGTGGAAGTGATGATTCCTGCAGATGCTAACTATACTTGTAACAATATCAAAGATGGTCAAATGATCCCGCATAAAAAAGAGGCTATGGATATGATTTCTCCTAAAACTACCAAGGACATGGTTATGAATAGTTTTGGAAAAACCTTAAAACTTGAAGAAACAGGTATGGGAGAGTACAAGTTGGACCTGACTCCATCACTGACAAAACTTCCAGTGCCACCAAGATCCTTTGGAAAACCTTCCTCGACATTCACACCTACAACATCCAAGGAGCCCAAAGTTCACAAAGCAACTGGCATGATAAAGGCATCCACATATTCTTCAGATAACACAGAAGAAAATGCAGTCTTGGACTGGATTAACAAGGGAGAACCAGTAGAAGCTGAGGTCAAACATGTAGAGATATCCCTAGTACAGTATGGCAAGGGATATGATTTCCTCAAACAAATGGGATACAAAGGAAAGGGACCTCTAAATGACATAGGACAAGGGCTTATTGAGCCTATACCCATGGAGTTCCAGAATACCAAAGAAAAAATAGGACTGGGTTTTAATGCTAAAACTGATAAACCTTCTTCAGAAGACAGTCCAACCTCAGACAAAGGGAGTGATGAAACAGATGAACTAGAGTAGTGGTCCTATGAAAAATCATTACATGTTGGCACAGAGGATCCCAACTACCAAGGAGAACTCTATGTACCCATCTTTGAGGTACCACAAGATCTTCACACCCCTTTGTTAGCACAACCTCCCATTCAAGAGGTAGGATACCACACAACAAATAATTCAAAAATACCCTTGATAGAAATAGCTACAACAAGCACTCCCAGATGATAGGATTTACATCCTAACTGGGGGAAATTGGTCATGGTTTCACATGTCCTTGATCTACCCCACTTTGATCCACAGGTAGCTAACCGGGTACATCAAATAACCATTGTTGAATACTTAAACAGATCTGATGATGAGGTCACTAACTCTCATGATTATGAATGGGATGAGCTATTCTTTGCCGGGATAGATACAATTCACATGTTTGCACCACCCTCAGCTCCTTATGAACATTATATAACTACTCCCAATGACACTGATAATCTTGAAGCAGAAGAAGAGTTCCTTCCCCCGATCATTGATGAAGAAACTAGTGATTACATAAGTCTAGAAGAATTTCAAAGGCTACAAGCGAGAAGCCTCCTTTTACGGAGAGATGATGATGAGATTTCTACTGAAAAGTCACTAGAGTTTGGTCTGCATATAACTAAAAATGACCATTTTAACAACGATCTCACTCTTATTGATCTAAACCTCGAAGAAATTAACTTAACGAAACATGTCATGTTGGTTAATGGTCTTGATGCTAACACGATGTTGTCCTTCCCTGAGTCTGACTCCCTATCATTAATACTTCCAGACCTAATTGATTGGATTGAAATAGATCCTACTCCTATCCTCAATTTCCCCAATGACTATACCCTAGCTTGCTATCTCAATGCTTGTAAACCTTACCCTTCTTCCACCGATGCAAGGAGCGAGAACATGTCACAGGAGGATATTAGGTTTCTCAATCAAAAATTAAAAAAGAAAAAGAAAAAGAGAACTAATGGTAAAAACCACGTTGTGGAAGTGTCAGATTCTAAAAAAGTAAAAATAAAAGACGTATCCAATGGTGAAAACCTCTCAAAGGCACCAAAGGACGGGATTCTTGATATCCTCCCTGAACACTTTCAAGAAAGGTCTTTAGTACTGATCGAACCAACACAGCCAGTAAATTTGGGCACTGTTGAAAATCCTCAAATAGTCCACCCTGCACAATCCTTGTCTAAAGAAGAGAAGACATAGTTCACATAATTCCTGAAAGAGAAGAAGATCAACTTTGCATGGTCTTATATCGATATGCCAGGGCATGATCCTAATCTAATCATGCACCACTTATCTATAGCTCCCAGGATCAAGCCCATGAAACAAAAACTTAGAAAGATGCATTCTCATGTTACATTATTAGTAAAAGTAGAGCTAGAGAAGTTGTTGAAAGCCAGATCTATCAAAGTCATTGCCTATGTAGGATGGATCTCTAATGTGGTCCCTGTGTCTAAAACTGATAAATCTATCAGGATCTGTATGGACTTCAGAGACTCAAACAAAGCATGTCCGAAAGATGACTTCCCTCTACCTAACATTGACATGATCATAGACCTCACAGAAGGCTACTAGTTGTATTCTTTAATGCATGGATTCTCGAGCTATAATCAAATCAAAATTGCCCCTGAGGATCAAGAGAAAACTACATTTACATGCGCATGGGGCACATTTTGTTGGAACGTCATGCCATTTGGGTTAAATAATGTCAGTGCAATATATCAAAGAGCCATGAAAACTATATTCCATGACATGATGCACAATAACATGGAGGACTACGTGGATGACACATTGGCTAAATTAAAAGAAAGACATACTCACATTGATGACTTAAGAAAGATCTTGGATCGTATGGAACAATTCCAACTCAGGCTCAACCCAAAGAAATATTTCTTTGGGGTCCAATCAGTGAAGCTCCTAGGATTTATTGTTTCAGCAAAGGGAATTGAGGTAGATCCTGCAAAGGTGAAAGCTATACTAGAGATGGCTCCTCCATGCAACATCAGTCAAATGAGGACACTACAAGGGAGACTCTAGTCAATTAGGAGATTTATGTCACAACTTGCTAACAGAGCACAACCCTTTACCAAAATACTACACAAAGGGGTCACTTTCAAATGGGATGAACACTGTGAAGCAAAATTTAGAGAACTAAAAGGGTACCTAGCTACTCCTATTCTTATGGCGCCAATTCATGGGAAGCCCTTACTCCTATACATTTTAGCTACAGATACATCTCTAGGAGTATTGCTCGCACAAGAGGATGAAACAAAGAAAGAAAGAGCTATCTACTACATTAGTAGAACATTAGTCACCTATGAGATCAATTACGACATTATTAAGAAAGCATGCTTAGCAGTCATCTTCGCATCACAAAAAGTGAGACACTACATGCTGTCACATATAGTAAAGATCATTGCTAAGATAGATCCTTTCAAATATATCCTAAGCAGAACAACATTAACAGGATGTTTGGCAAAATGGGTCCTGATTCTAAGTGAGTTTGACATTGAATACATAGAAAGGAGAGCTATTAAAGGATAGGTCCTTGCAGATCAGCTAGCTGATTCACTACTTCAAGATGATGAACCTCTAAGGATCGAATTCACTAATGAAACAATCATGAATCTAACTGAATATCCATGGAAGATGTACTTTGATAGTTCATTCACTCAACAAGGCTCTGGAGCAGGAGTTCTATTCATAACTCCTTAAGGCTAGAAGATTCCCAAATCTTACAAATTGATGTTTTCATGCACCAACAATATTTCAAAATATGAGGCACTGGTCAACGATCTTAAGCTTTCCATGGAATGAAATATTGTAGAGTTACACTTGTATGGTGATTCCCAGCTCATCATTAATCAAGTTAATGGAGATTATCAGACGAAAGATGAAAATTTGATGCTCTACAAGCAATTGGTTGATGAATTAAAGAATTACTTCATCTTCATCACATTCTAGCAGATACCTAGAACAGAGAACAAATTTGCAGATGCTATGGCTACATTAGCATCCATGTTACAACTAAAATAACATTAATTCCTCTATGACTTTTTGGTGGAAGAACTCTCTTATCCTACCTTTGATACCCCTGAATATCAAGTAATTTGTGCTTTGAACACCCCAAACTAATCTCGGTATGCTAATATCATTGCTTACCTATCTGACCAAACCATCCCTAAAAATCTATCCAGAAATGAGAAAAGAGCCTTGATTAGGACAGCATCGCAGTATGTCCTCATAACTAATAACTTATATCGACAAGGTCTTGATGGTACACTTCTAAGGTTTTTAGAACTTGAAGAGTCATACCATGCATTAAAGGAAGTCCACGAAGCTATATGTGGATCACACTCGAACGACTTTTCATTGGCAAAGAAACCTCTCAAAGTAGGCTATTACTGGCCTACCATGGAAAAATATGCTATTCAATTCTCAAAAACATGTCATAAATGCCAAACACGTGGAAATTTCATCCATGCTCCTGCCAGAGAACTTATACCTTTCATTACATATTGGTCATTTCAAGAATGGGCATTTGACTTGGTTGGACAAATATATCCTAACTCTTCAAATGGACACAAGTTCATCATTACGGCCACTGAGTATTTCATGAAGTGGGTCGAGGTCATGCCGCTAATCAAAGCCACTGGCAAATAGGTGGCTATGTTCATTCTGAACTACATTATTTGTAGATATGGGATACCCTCTTCAATTGTAACAGACAATGGGGGCCAATTTAAAAATCAAGACATTGATGACCTTTGTGAATAGTTCCACATCACTCAACACTGCTCCTCAATCTATTATCCTCAAGGTAATGGACAGGCTAAGGCATCCAATAAAAATATTCTGAAAATCCTACACCGAACTGTAAGTAAGTCTGGCAGAGACTGGCATCTACAACTGAATCTAGCACTATGGGCCTACAGAAAAAGCATCATAACATTGACTAGAGCCACACCATTTTCCCTAGTCTATGGCACTGAGGTAGTACTAACTATTGCAATTGAAATCCCATCTTTGCTGATATCTTTACAAGGTCTGGTCACTGATGAGTAATACCGCATTGATCAGGTGAATTCTTTAGACCTACTAGATGAGTGCAGACACTAGGCATTCGACCATCTGAAGGTGTACCAAGCACAAATGTCCAAAGGGTACAATAAAAAGGTAAAGCCACACAAGTTTGAAATGGGAGATCTCATCCTAAAAGAGAATCCTAAGAACCAGCCTAACAGAGTACAGAAAGGAAAGTTTGAATCTAATTGGCTAGGACTTTATGTTATCATTTCTACTTTTGGGATTGGAGCTTATCAACTAGCTACACCTAAAGGAGACGTTCTTCCAGATCTTGTCAACACACTACATTTGAACCGGTTCTACGCTTGATGTTTGGCTAGCAGATCCTGTACAGCAAAAAGTTTTTAGAAAATACCAAAAACATTCAGAAAATTGATCCTAAAGAAATCCAAAAACAGTGGAAAAAGTCCTGAAGAAAGGGTATCCTTGGTGAAACCCTGGTAAACAGGTTGCTTGATACTACAAAAACATTCAAAAAATAAAAAATAGAAAAAAAATGGAAAAAGAGAAAAGTGCCTTTATGAGCACCTGGTAAAATAGGCATCTTGGTAGAAAAAAGAAAGAAAAGATCTTGCCAAGTGGTGAAAACCTGGCAATCAGGCGTCACTTGTGTTCAGCGCTCCATCTATCAATACATTGCTGACACTAGGCCTTCATAATTACACCTATGCTCAAAACTCTGACTTTGTTTCCTAAATGGCTATCTTATCCTTGCTTGGGATTTATCTGCATTTGCGTCTTTAGGAATAGGTCATTCTGCACTGGGGGAATCTTTTCTAGCATGGTAGGTTGCGTGTGCTAGGTTTCTCTAGGATGGTTTGCCTCATGAACACAATGTTTCTTGATACATGCAAAATGATGTCACTTTTAAAAACAAGGGTTTCTTTTCAAACATCACATATCCAGACAGAACATTTACATTAATGGAGTTCCTACAAGGCTATATTAGATCACAAACATGAATGGATTGTCCTATCAATGCACAAACATGGAACATATTGCTTGTATTCCAACTTTTTGATTAATGAATCTTTACTGTGTTTGACAAATGAAGGAGCAAGTACTACTTAAACATAGTTTAATATTGGTTTGATTATGATTCTTTTATGTCCTGATGATATTTTCAACTAGGGGAATCTAAGTAATTATAAATTTTATTTTCTTGATTCACAATTGATGATTTATTATGTCTTCTTAGTTACTCAATGATGTCTGCACAAAGAAAAAGAGTCACAAGGATGGGGGGCATAATGTTTTCTTCATTTTCTGTGTATGGTGATTGTTCCAAATGATCCTGTAAATTTCACCTAACTTAGATGTTTATGGTAAGATCTGCCACTATGGGTGGATAGCCGCATATATCTCGATCTTCACTATATGTAAACTACGGTGAGGTTGGAACAATTTCCTTTTCTATTTTCTAAAACTCAGATTCTCACTAAGGTATATGAAGCATAATATACCCAAGGATATGAATTTTCAAGGTCACTGTGGGTCCAATATCTTGCCTTACATAGAATCTGGTATATTAATAGGAAGGTGACTATTTTGTTATCCTGGTTTCTATGCCTCGATGCCTAAGTCTCTTTCCGACGTTCCAATAAAATATAGTATTCATACTTTCATAATATCAGTGGGTATTAGTGATTTTTGTACTATCAAGTGGTATATGTTCCATAAAGTGCCCAATGATGATAAAAAGCTATAAATTTGCATATGAGTGACAAAGTCCTAAGATTCTTCATATCATTACATTTTAAAAATTGCATGGGGCATAAACAAGAAAGAAAATCATTAAGGCATTTTGAGCTCCAAATTAACTCAATTTCTTCATCTCCTAAATCCAGGTTAATTACATAATTATTACTGATATCAAATGTCATTGCACATCCATAGCATATATTTTGCATTCATATAGAGTGGAAAAAGGAAAATACAAGCATTCATCCATTGCATTTATTTTTCCATCCTAAGTGCATCCCTACATCTATTTTGCATAAAGGAAAAATCAAAAACATCCATTTGCATATTCTACATAATACCATCTGAAACATATTTGTATCAGTGATAAATATAACAAAATGCATAAATGATGTCATCATCTAAAAAAATCTAACTCATCATGAGACCAAGGTAAAACATACATCACATGTGCAAATGACATCTATCACATCTGTCAAAGGCAATAGAACTCATGAAACATATTAGAATCGAGAAGCTACATCAGATATATATATATCATATCACAACATGGTACAAATCAAAATATGGAACAGTATGCATAAAGAGTATCCGAGTATCAAAGTACCAGAAAGAATCAAATATACATCAATACAATGTCATAGTACAAAAAGGAGGATCTCAGAAGGATCCAAATATACAAAAGAGGGGATCTCAAAAGGATCGAGATATACAAGTATAATCTCAAAATACACATGTGATACAGATAGTACAAAATATCAACTTTGCCTCGCCCCCTCTCCCTGATCTGGAGGAGGAGGTGGTACAAATGGAGCTGCTAGAGGTGGCATGGCCCCCTCTGACTGCTGAGCCAGCCGTGAAAAGGAAGGTTCTCTCTAACCCTCTGGAACTGCTGCATGATAAAGGGCATAATAATATGTGGCCCTCTGTCCTTGGTGAAATGTTGTCCAGGAGTGTGCATCTCTCTCAGCTCTGAGCATATCACCCTGCCTATCCCTCTCCGATCTTAGACGCTTGAGTTGTGTATCCCTATCTACTAGTAGGGCATCTGCAGTAGTGATCCAGGCCTCTAACGTTGTGATCCTGGCTCGGAGCTGATGTCTCTCCTGCTCACACGTACAAAGATGATCTCCATCTCTACCTGTATCCTGGCCCTAAGGCCTATCCTATCCCCTATCCTTTGGTCTATCCTATGACCCTTGCTGCCTCTATCTCAGTTGATCCCTCTGAGGGGCTACAAATCTAAATCTCTGGTGCCTACCCTCTCCACTACCACTCGCACCACCTGTATCAACAGCCAAACCACCGCCACCGCTATCATCTCTATCATCGCCATCATCCAAAGGAGGACGCCTCCTTTCTCTCCTACCATCGTATCCTCCATCTCTCCCTCTGCCTCTCCTCCTAGGTGCCCTCTCCCTTTGTGCACCTCCTCGACCTCAACTAGGCTAATCATCGATATCATCGTAATCCAAAGGGTCCTCTATGTGAGGAATGGCCTCATCCGATACAGTAAATCTAGGGAATGGATGTTCTTGCATCACTGTTGCGTATCCCTGGGTATAACCTGCATCACTCACATCAAGGCGCTGGTCCCAGTCTACACCTACCATATCCCAAATATCCTGATGGGTAGTCTCATATAATAACTGTGCCCCCCATGACCGTACCTCATTTTTGATTCGTGCATAGATTGTGGTATCACCACTCTAGCCCTGTCTCTGACCGTACTATCACAACACCCTAGAAGGAAAGAATCTCTCAATCACATATCAGGTACGACCAATGAGGTACCTGCTCTGAAAAACAAAGGGGATCTTCCCCCTATCAGTGACCCACTCCTCACACTCTAAATATGGGCGCCATACCACTGCAGTAAGATCATCCAAGAGGCATCTCCAGTACTCCACCTTTCCCAGATAGGGATGCTGTATCAAACCTACATACATATATACAAAAGGGAGCTCAGGTACCTGTTGCCTCACTACGATGGGTCATGTGACTTGGATGTTCTCCCAGGCCCATATCTGCAAAATCAAGACCCCTATAGTCATTCTCCTAGTGTACTCGTACATGATCTCGTGCAACTCCCTATACATTTGGCTGAGGATACAGGCCCCCCAAGAAAATCTATGATGGTGTACTACCATCTTCTCTAGCATGTCGACCCAACTGACAAGAAACCCATGCTGACACCTATCTAGCATCAGAATGCTACCAATCAAACCTGCAAGGTACACTGATAAACGATCATAGTGATCACACATATAATCCCAAGAGATGTGCCTCTATGCAATCGTATCATCCGCAAAGAATCTTTGCGTCGCTCCTATGGCCACTACAGAGGTTGACTCGAAGCACACCTTGCACCCCATCACTGGAACATGCATGATCCTCCATACATCCTCAGGAGTCACACCCATCTCCCTAGTTGGCAGGTGGAAGGTGTTGTGCTTTGAATGCCATCTCTCGTCAAGTGCAGTCAACAACCCTCGATTTACCCTGATGTCGGGTAAATCAATCAAAAATCTTAATCCACAGCGGGCTATTATGTCTATCTCATCGTCCGTAAGCTAACTAACCAAGGCCAGGAAATGGTCTGGATACAGTCCTCTAAAGGACACTACATTGAAGAGGATCTATACACAGAAAAATATAGGTTGAAAGATACGTCAGTACTCTATCTATTTGCAAAAATAAAAACAACAGAATCAGCTAAGTACTCAAGGATGGCAACAGTGATCAAACTTCAAAACAACAGAAAAACCTAAGTCTAACTACCAGATATGACTTTGAATGACCGGGTGTGATCCAGTTTACTGGATACGATCCTGGAAAATATATGATGTGATGGGGCATACTGGGTGTATCCCAGGCTTTGCTAGATGCGACCCAAAAAATTGGGTACGATCCTGAACAACAAGGTACGACACTAGTAGGATTTCTTACTACAAAAAGGCCTAACAATTGCTAAAACTAGGTGCGATTTAGAAAACTCTGGATGCGACCCAGAAACTGGTAAGCATGGGGTGCGATCCAGGAAACCCTGGATGTGATGCACGTTTCTGGCATGCAATCCGAAATCCCAGATTTGACCTAGTTTTCAAAGACCTATAACTAATGACAGAAAGCACGAAAAATGAAAATGATGGATTGACAAGGTGGGTTTTCAAGTACTTACCAGTGGTGCATACTCGGCTAGCCGCTGGTGTTGCCAATTGAGCTCAAAATGATGTCGTCGTGACGGGAACATCATCTTCTCTATAGAGCTCTGAATTTACTATGTGTGAATGTAAAAATGAATAGTGAAGAGGTAATTTTTGACATATATGTTGGACTTTTGAGCATTCCAGAGGCTCTGAAATCTCTTCCAGCCAGCTACTACTCCATTTTCGTTCTCCCATTGATCTATCGGGAACAAAATCAAATGTGACTACACTATTCTGCACTGTACAGCGACAAATTCTGTCCGGTCCCAAAAATGCAGAATTGCTCTGTGGGTCCTAAAAATGAAATGCAAGCTTCATATTGGTAGTTTTACGAGTTCTATATCATCACAACGCACATTATCCATCATATGTCTTGGTAAGACATCATTTTCTCATATGCAGAATTCACACTTTTGTGTCATTAACTTGGTAATTTCGCATTTTCTCTGAAAACGGATCCTCTTTTCTTCTACTGTATTCCTTCCCGCTTCAAATCAATCGCTTCAAGTGATATATCCTTTTTCCAATGGATTTTATTCTTTTCCCATTCGATTTCGTTCCCGAGGGGGCATGATCACACTATCATCAATTGAATTTTTGCTCAAAACAACATTAAAACGAATTTGTTATCAAACAAACTAGGGGCATACCAGTTTCCTTGACTAAGTTGGAACTGTTGGATAGAAAGATTTGGTTCTCATAAGATGGATATCTTGTGTTTCCTCATTTTAAAATATTTTTACTAAGCTCCTGGAAACTTCATACTGGCTTTTGGACGACAACCAAGTTCAAAATCAGTGTTATCAATCTTTGGATGACAACCAAGTTCAGAATTGGTATCTTTAAGATCTTTTATTGACCTTTGTATGACAACCAAGTTCAAGGTCAATTTTATCAATTTAGTTCAATCAAGTGCGAGACTGATCTCATCAACATTTTGTTCGACAACCAAGAACAAAATTCTCAATCTTTTTGAAGTCAAAATCAAAAACTTTCTTTGAATCAATGCACTTCTCGCACATCAATTCAAAGAGGGGCAAATGTAACCACCCTAATTTGGTATGCTACGACTAAAGACCCTATTTGCCCTAAGTGTGATCATACCCTTGATTATGTTCAAACGACTCTGTTACTGCTTGGCATAATTCTTTGAATCAATAATTTCCTAAAGTTATCAAAATCACTAAGTTCATTGCTTTAGCCAAAATTAATAATCGATCAAATACATGGCTAAAATGATTAATTTACTAGGAATTAAATAAAGTCCTAAGTCATTTTCTCACTTGCAAAAGAACCAATCCCCTAGCTTGATTAATCTAATTAATTGGCTATAGTCCTTTAATTATTAAAAATCAATTAAGTTGTTTAAATAATTAAATTTCCTATTTTTGAATAAATTAAATAAGTTTAATTTATTTCATTAATATTCCTCTAAACCCCCAACCTAACCCAACTCAACCACTTTGACCCTAGGTTCAAACCTATCCCAACCCATTCACCCTTGCTAACCCTCTTCTAATCC
>MU225714.1:513332-534627 GCA_018584345.1 Thuja plicata | reverse complement strand
TTAATGGATATTCCCTCTTGCCCATCCCTCATTAATGCCTAAGGCATTAATGGCTCTTACACTTCATTAATGACCTTAGGGGCTCCATTAATGAACCTTGTCTCCCCTCTCTCTCTCTCCCATTCTTCTATAAATTGAAGAGATTTGGAACTCATAATGGGCCTCAATTTTTGAATAGTAGTGTTGTTATGCCAAGATTTTGAAGGGATCTCAAAACATTGTTATGCTACCCATTTCTTCATAGCTTCATGCACACTCCATAGTTACTTTCATGCATGGTTATAATGCTCCTTTTTAGACTAATATGCATTCTTAATAATCAACTAGTTGTTTTAAACTTGAATATTTCATGCTAGGTTGTTTATGTCACTAGTATTAGCATAATCTGAGGGATGTTATGTTATTTGCTACACTCATCCTAGTTAGAAAGCAATAGGTTGATGGTAGGGTTTTATATGCTCATTAAGCCTTGTTTCTCTCTAATAGAATGGCTTATTGAAGTGTTGTGTCGCAGGTAACAGGTGCACAAATATACACACACAATGACTTGTTGAGATCACGACTTATCAATAACTCTGACTCCCCTCCGACAACTTTATGTTGGCATAAATATTGTCTCACTAAGGTCAGTTTCTTCTCTTGGCTTGTGTGGCATAAGAAGATTTTGACAACTGAGAAATTTGTGAAGATGGGCTATCATGGCCCAAGTAGATGCTCTTTATGTAAGAAGGATGAGGAGACTATTGATCATCTACTTCTTAGATTTCCATACTCTACTCAATGTTGGACATGGTTATGCTCACAACTTGGGTGGGTATTAGTGCTTCCAAACAATATAATTGATTTACTAAACTCTTGGCCTTTCCTTAGATGAGGAAGCATTTATGGCTCACTATGGATTGCTGCCCCTTCAATCATTTTATAGGAAATATGGAAAGAATGAAATATGAGTATTTTTCAGGAAAATAAATTGGATATAGGCCAACTTATTAATAAAATTATGACTATGTCACACTAGGACGAGAAGATGAGAGGGAAGTGGCATGGTTTTTTTATCCCTCCTTTTATTGAAAATGGAGGTACAATAACAAAAAAGAAGAGAGACGAATGTAAATGGACACCACCAAATGAAGGTTGGCTAAAATTAAATTTTGATGGTGCTTCTAGAGGTAACCCAGGCTTGGTTGGCATAGCGTGTACCATTAACAATAAGGAAGGTAAGGAGGTGGAAAAATTAGATAAATACATAGGAAATGAGACTAATAATGGGGCAGAATTACATGCTCTAGTAGAAGGATTATTACTATGTAGACATTTACGATGTAAGAAATTAGAAATTGAAAGCGACTCAGCTATTATCATCAATGCCTTAATAAAAGGTTCCCTCCTAAGTTGGAGATTAGATGTTATATTTTCCAAGGCTATTTCTCTTTTCTAGGATTTTGATAAATTAACAATTAACCACATTTATAGAGAATGGAATAAAAGAGCGGATGAACTAGTTAATCAAGGAATCAAAGATTTTCTCATAAGTTAGTCATGTTCCATCAGAATTTACAATGAATCATTTCATTAATCAAGAAAAAGCATGTGTAAAATACCTTAATCAAATTCATCTAAGCATGTGCAAAGTAATCAATTCATCTAATTACAATTAGAGTCTAAAACATAGGATAGACGTTCCCTTTTTCTTCTTTAGAAAATTTAAAACAATATAGTATAGAGGAGTTAAAAAATAAAGATTGAAAAAAAAAAGAAGCTAGAACTTATTTTGTTAAGCTCTGGAAGTCTCTTCGTGAGGCTCGCCTTCTTCCCCATTCTGTGTTGTTTTAAGATATCGGTCCATGGCGGAGAGCACTTGTGTCATGTTTTCGTCCTTCAGGATGGTCACTTGATCATTCCTCACTGTCCATATGAGATGGCCATCCTTTATTTGCTTGAATTTTTGGGAGATATCCTGGACATCATGGGTAGTTGTTGCAAGTTTCTCATCAAGATCCATTAGTTTAGCAATACTCCCACTTTGATATTTTACAAGTATGATAATGTTGTCTATACCTAGCTGATACATGTTCTTCATACCATCAACATTGATTAGCTTGTCACCAGTGCCATGTTGAGAACCACATCCCATCTTGGTAAAATACTTATCCATATGTGTAATGCCTTCTTGAGGAGTTTCAACCATGTGATCTAGCTAGTCGTGGACTTCCGTTATAGTGTCCCTCTTGAATGAAAGTGAATAATTCCACCTCTGAAGGGGTGCATCTTCTATCTCCAATACCTATAAGGTGATGGCATCCTCTATCTTCATCTTCATAAACTCCTCTAACGAAGACTGGAGAGTCTCTATTATTCTCTTATCTTCCCTGAGATTTTGAATATCATTCCTCACAACATCATTAAGATACACATAGACCTTATAATATGCCCCAAGGAATTAGATTAGAGGGAGACCCCTAGTCTTTAGATCTTGTATCCAATCCCTGCATATTTTTCCCATATGGAGATCCTCATGTAATTGTGTGATTGCCTCCTGACTTGTATATGATAAAGGATTAAATATCTCATTGGAAATTTTTCTAGGCTGTGAAGAAAAAGAGGTTAAGGCTTTTTATGATATATTATGTAAGATGATCTACAGTACACTTGAGCTTAGCCTTTTCCCCCTTAAGGTTGTCCAATCTCTCCCTTACCTCTTGATGTGTAAAATCCCACATATCTATTGAAATTTCATGGTAAGAGGGACCTATATCAATCTTTCTCAGCTCATAATCACCAAGTGATATCAGAGAGGTATTTTCCTGCTTTTTTGCTTGGGCAATCACCAATAGGACATGTCCTATCCCCGGATCCTTTCCTAGTGAAGATAATATATGGGCTTTCTTTTTTCCTTTTGTCACTGCAGGGCCCCTCATGATCTGAGTGACCAAGTCACTCAGTGGCACTATGTCCTCTTCTCTTTTCCTCTTTTTTTGATTGTTTTCTCTATCCATGATGGGGTGGATAGAGCTCCCGAAGGGCTGGCCAGACTCTCTATATCAAACAACCTCCTCACTATTGGAGGATTTTGCATAGTTGAGGATAGGGCAGAGAATCGAGGTACCTTGTGGGGGAGGGGGCTTAGATTCTCCTTCTTTATATCTCTCTATGTCCCTGATGATTGCGCCCATGTGATCTTCTCTTGGGGTTTCTCATGTGTTTCTCCTTGAGAGACCATAACCTTCTCTCCTGCTTCTCCTGGATGGGATCCTTCTTGTGTGTCAAGATTGATTACCCGTAATGACCTACTTCCCCATGTTCGTGCCAGCATATGGACTTTCTCTAGTGGCTGATCATCCCCACTGACTACCTATTTCTCATTGGGATTTTGTGGCCCAATTTTGGATGCTTTGCAGGTTGATATGGTTGGGCTCTGATTTGGGGTGGGAAAGGCTTTGGTGGTGCTTGATCCCTGCCTACCTATCTATTTCCACTTCACCCACTCTATTGTCCTCTTAAGGATGGACGTCATCCTTTGGTCGAGATCATCCAGCTCTAGTCCATCAAATGTGATGGGCTTCAGAGGTGTCCCCTTTATCCTTCCCACATATTGGGCCAAAATTATATTCATCCCATCTTCTGTTACCCCCTCCACATTAATATTTACTCCATAGAGTCTTATCCACTCTACTGTGAGTTGTGACCATGACCGCTCCCTCATGTCGTAATCATCTGTGTTATTCGCGCAATAGTCCTCTAGGGTGGGGATATAGTGGAAGGATGATCCTAGCTGAAAATTATCCTTGAAAAAATTTAAAGGATCAAAGTGTGTTTGGAGCACATTGTATTGTTCAAATGAATACTTGGCTTTGGCACACTTTACTAGGTTATGGGCATTGGAACTAGAGGAACAGGTATAAGGACCAACTATTATGGGAAATCATATCCCTACATTAGGATGCTCACCACATCTAGTATTAACCTCTAATATCTTCCTACAAATCTCTACCAGGATGACTTTATCATCTGGATATCTGGGTAACTTATACAGATAATTGTCAAAATCCCCAATCTTAAAATAAGTAAATGTCAGAAATTGAGTAAAGTGGCTACCATAGGTAGTTATCATCGATGTAGCCTCCGGGGACATTCTTTGCTCAGGGAATCCCTGTAACTCCCTACATAATTTCATGGTGAATACATCATTTACTCTTTGGGAACTCCCATAACTATAATGCATTTCTAGACATGCATAGTAATCATAAAATTTTATATCCTCCTCATCCTCTTCTAAACTCGAGAGGCCAGGCCAGCCACAAACACAAGCTAAGGCATAAATGATATAGGAAGACATATGAAAGGAAGACATGTGTTTAGCAATATTAAGCATTTCAGTTAACCTGTCACTCAGGAGCTGAGCCCAATCAATATATCTTCTCTTAGAACTGATGGTTTGAACGATGAAAAACCACCACTCCTCAAAATTTAGGGCACTCTCATTTCCTCGTAGGCGATGCAGCAACACTAAGATATCCACGATCACACTTTTCAGATTGGTCCTATATAATGTCTTTGTAATTTCGGAGCTAAGGGATCTCTTGGTTCTAAACCAATCGGCTGATATATTGCCTCTCCATCTAGATTTCTTCTCATTAAAATATGAGGCAGACATTGCAAAATCCCAGTTAGTATATTCTTCTTGGGTTGGAAGACTAAAAAAAATTATGCATTGATTGTCTATCTAAGGTTACTACAACCTCATTATTTGAATTCCTTATCTGTCGACATACGGGGTCAAATCGAGGTATGCACTCCATTATCAGTTTAGGTGCTTAGTAGGCAACTAGAATTTGCTTGGATTAACCCACTCTCAACCAACTTCTGCATAATGGGATGCTAGGGTGGGATATGCACCCGTCGGTACAAATCTTCTAAATCATTAAAACTAAACTTGGTATCACCGATATCTTCCAATTGCTACTTGCACCATTCATATGTGATGAACTATAACTGATTGAATGTTTGGAGATGTTAAGTTGATGATCACCAAGTTGCAGAAAGTTAATGCAAGACATTAAAACAGTTAATGTATTGTATTGTCATTGATGTCAACTTGATATAATCTGATTGGTTATATACATAGTGTCAAAGACTTGAAAGAACTAGAGAGATAAAGGTTATGTAGTAATGCATAAAAGTTCAGTATGCACTAAGTGACAACAAACACCAACGGTCTATGCACGCCGACGGATAGAGAAACCCAAGAGGAAAGTCATAGTGATACCCGAGCATGAAACCTGAGCAAGCATTACCAACGAGTAGAACCAAAGTAACCTGAGAAGAACTTCACAGTGTTTCCCAACTGACAAAAAACCCTGACGGACAGACAACCCTGATGGATGGAGATGCCCAATGAGAACTGAAGTGTTGATCGAGCTAACAAAGAGTTAAACACCGAAAAGAACTGAAGTTCAAAAATGATAAAAGACTTAGCTGGCAATAGCTAAATATGAAGTTAACTGGTTCTTAACATTGTTTTCATCGACAAGTTAAAAGCCAGAGATAAGCGAGAGTTTTAAAGTTGTTTTATTCCAGTTGTAAAAGACAAATCTATAAGATAAAACTGAATTAAAGCTTTAAAGAAATAAAGGTGATAATTGTGGATCACACCAAGAACAAGAAAGTCAAGGACTTAGAAATGGTGAAATAATTTCTAAAAAAGAGACAAGCTAATTCATTGTGAATTAGGGGTAAATAGAGAAGAGGATGCTAAAGAGATATTGGTGAAGGAAGACTTCATACAATCTTGACTAATCAAGCTGAAGAATAGAGCTAATATTTTTGCAGACACCGAGCAACAGAGAAGCACAACATCACCGAGAAGAAAGAAGTGGAGCAAAGGTATTGAAAAGAGACATTGATCATAAAGGTATTATGAGCTTACAATAGATCTGAACATCTACAATATTATGTTGTTTATATGAACAGATCATATATTGTTTCAGTTTAACCATTGATTCAGAAAGTCTATTAATCGAGTAGGATCTAACAATCCTTTATATATTGAGATACATACCATGGAGTATCAAAAGGTTAATTCATGAAGATAGCATAGTGATATGCCAAATATCAAGTGATTAACTATTATAAATAAATCCTCTAACAAGGTCACACTTGACAATGTGTTTGTAACCTTTAACAGGGTTGGCTCTTCACCGAGCTCACTTCAGAAGAGTGAAACTTTTGGGTTACCGGTCTCAAGTGGTTTTTTCCTTAACAGGGTTTCCACGTTAAAAATCCATGTGTCAAATGTGTTTATGAGTCATTGCTTTCATATTTTTATTCACACATTACTAAAATAGGATTGATCGGTAAACACTAAGTTATTTAATGCATTTTGGTAAGTGATAGACTGCTAATCAGTAAAGATAAAGAATAAGGTTTAATAGTGAACTCTGGGCAGTAGTTATTTGAGAAGATAATCTAAAGGCATACATCTCTTAGGACTGGAAATAACTAGAGTCTTATAATTGTGGTAATAATTTTTTGGGTTAATTTATTGGAATATTTTTTAGGCCACTAATTCACCACCCCCCCCCCCCCCCCCCTCTCAGTTATTCTAACAATTGGTATCAGAGCTTGTGTGCTTAGAAGGAAGGTTTCAATACCTAAGAAAAAGATCACAAGGACAGTGTCTAACCTTAGATATGAGTGTAGTGTCTACATACCTTTATTATTCGTCTGAATCATCCTTCATGACCATAAATACCATCTCAATATCTTCATCAAATTTGGTGTCAGTGTCTCCAGCTCTGTTCTCAGCCAGGTAACAAGATTTCCTCCCTTTGTCCTTGTAGTCTCGGGTATCTCTTCTGTTAGATTTTCGGTTTCTTCGGTAATCTTTGTTATCACTTCTATCAAACTTCTTTTCATATGATCTGTCATTACTTGTGTCATGTTTTCTTTTGTTAGGACATCTAGCAGAAAAGTGTCCAATATCTTTACAATTAAAACATACAAGTGGTAATTTACCTTTGTATCTACCTTTGTCTCTCTGCAATCTTCTAGCCATTAATGCTTCAATATCATCAAGATCTTGGTCATCACTATCACTTTCACTATCATTCTTCATAGTGTGTTTATGACTTGACTTACTTATTTTCAAAGAAGATTTGAATGCAGACTCAATAGATGGTAAGAAATTGTTATCAAAGTTATTAATCTAAAATGAAATCAGTCTACCAACCAAACTATCTAGAGTGAAATTATTGTTTTCTACTGCTATCATTTCTTGTATATAAGATACTCTAATAGCATAAACAGGCAGTAAGGTTCTTAGGATTTTACTTACCATTGTTTCTTCTTCAAGTACACCTCCAACTCCTCGGATAGCATTGACTACCTCTTTTATTTTGCAGCTGTACTAAGTGATATTTTCTCCTTCTTTCATTCTTAGGTCATCAAATTTACCTCTTAGGCTCTCTGCCTTAGCTCTTAGTACATTGGCATCTCCTCCATGTACTAGCTTCAATTTGTCCCACATTTTCTTTGTAGAGGTGCATGTTTTGACATCTTCAAATTCAGCATCGAACAGTGAGGAAACAAGTTCTATCATCATAGATTTATGCTCATGCTTTTCTCTCAATTTCTCAAGTGTGTGAGGTCCTGTAGGCAACTCATATTCAATATCCAAGTATTGAGTAACATCATTTCCAATACCTGATAGGTGGAGTCTTATCCTACTTTGCCATGATGCAAAGTTGTCCTTGCTCAAGTTGGGCACATCTCATTTTCTCATCTTGCTTAGTAACTGTCGTATGATGGAATATTTTGGATTTTTATTTTAACTAAAATTCAAGATATTACAGATCACTAATGAACCAAGTAGATATAGTCATCTTTTGTAAGTGATGTCTGTGCAGGTTCAAGATAAAGGTAATTTAGAAAGAGAAGGAACAAGGAATGATATGTAAGACTTCCCAAAACAAAGCAGCAGTAGGAAAGAGGGTTCAAAATTTCCAAAAGAATTCTATGTAATAGTTAAGGTTAGCAAGGATGTGGATTACCTCTCGAGAGGGATCAAATTGCAAAAGGGGGAATGCCTCCTATTCTATTTTTTAATTTAGAATATAAGACATATTTTGGACCTTGGTCTCGGGCTAGACTGAAGGTTTTCTTCTCTGTTCTTTCCTACCAGTGCCCGCAGTGAACGGAGACAATGTATCTTTATAATTTTTTAATGCAAAAAACTATGGCTTAGGCCTTTTACTGATAAAAAAATATAAAAAACATAATACATATTTTATAGTATAATTATTTATATATTGTAATTTAATTTAATATATAATATCATAAAAATTAAATTAATTATAATTATAATTATATAATTAACAACTAACATATCTATATGTTTTTAATTATGTAATATGTACAAATAGATATCAAACATAATAAAAAGATTGAAAATAAGTGGTGAGAAATTACCTTTTTTTCTCATATTTGAATTTTCAATGTACTTTTGTCTATAATACTAAAGATGGGGGCAACCATAAATTTTATGGATGTTTATGTTTGTTGCTATATGCATGATTGGGGGGGTTTAGTGGAAATGATTTTATTTTAGCGATTTCTTAAATTATATTATAATATATTAATTCTATTACTTATTTTATTTTATTATAATATTAAATTATTTTAATATTATGTATTTTTATAAATTTATTAAATTATTATAATTTAATTTAATAATATTTTTCAATAAACATATTATTATGAGGTGTGCAATATTATATTTTGAAAATTTCTTGATCCTATTTGGAGTCAAATATATATATTAGGTTGTTTGGTCTCCCCTGTTTTATTTTATGATTGAAAATTTTAAAAAACTTCATACAAGCTTTAAAAACTTACTATTTGTATATCATATAAAACCATTATTTTTAAATTAAAAGCTATTATTCCATGGGAAAATACTATCTGACATGAATAGTAGAGGGACGATAAGATTAATTGTTGAAAAAACTATTAGGATGTATTACAATTTAAGAGGGAAGCCATGAGATGTAAAAAAAAAAAATTAAACCAGAATCTCACCCTGGCAAAGACGAGAAAGAAGAATAGGATGAAGAAAAATACCTGTAAACTTCTAAAACTGCTTTGCTTCAGATTTTTCAAAGACTGCTGCTCTGCCCTGAGATATTTCCCTCCAAAAATAAAGAACAAAATCAATGCAGTTTTTAATTTATGTGATGGTTTTTTCGCCAAAACTCAAAAAATTAAGTATTGCATTTAATTTAGTGTCAAATCTTAGCAACCAATTGACATTGACATTTTCATTCCCTCCAATTTTAATATTAAAGACGCATTAAATTAGACGTCAAATCTCGGCAGCTCCCAGGTGGGGATGCTATGGGGGTGTGTTAGACAGATACATGCATAGCAGGCATAACATTTTAGTTTTATATTTATCCACTGCCTCATGATTGATTGTATGAAATTTTTTGAATTTAATTGTGTAAAAGTTTCAGCATCAACTTTCAGATCACATTTTAGTGTCCCCACAATAGAAAATTGTAAAGGTGTAGATATAGACTCCCCACAATTACACCATAGCTTAACCTCCTTTAATATGTACACAATAAAAGACAACATGGTTGTGATATAGTACCACTTATACAAATTCATTTAGACATCAATATATGTTTGTTTTTGTGAGTGAATGATTATGATATATTGTTTTTGTGAGTGAATGATAACTTCATGTGCAAAATAAAAGACAATATTGGTGCAATAGAAGGCCGCTAATACAAAATATGAAATTAAAAATTAAAAACATGATTATGTTTAATGATATATCTCTATTACTCACAAGAATAAAATTCACAAATTTGTGCTTCTTTAGCGAATTTCATTTTTTATACGTAATATTTATATTTTTTATGCAAATTTTGCTTGTGTATGTAACATCTACATGGTGGTCTGCTATTACCAAAATATATTGCCATTTTTCATGACCCAATTCGTAGGAAAGAAGCATCAACATTTTTTGTATTATGCTAATTCATTTCCATGTCATTTAAAATAACTAAAAATATGGACTAATTTTGTGTTTATCTTTTTTTAGTATGAATATTTGTAATGAATATATTTGCAAGTCTATAACATTTGCAAGCATATAGGTAATTTAATCATAAAGAGCTTCTATCTAAAGGATTCTAATTCAAGGAGGTTAGATCTAGTCCTCTTACGTCTTATGCATTAAATCTCCAATAAAATGCTAAAAAAATAAAAATTACTTTATTTTGTAGAGATAAAAGTCATTTATAAATATCATTTTGTATGTATGTAGCTCTTATTATTAACTTTACCAACCCCCCCCCCCCCCCCCCCCCCCCCGCCCCCCCCACACACACACACGTATGATTGTAGGTCTATTATGAAAAAATTATGATCAAAAGCCACAAATAATGTATTGCCACGTAGATGTCTTTGTTTCCATAAAAATTTTGTTTTCATTTATACCTTAAGAGAAATGTGTTAATAATATCAATATAAAAATTTATTATTATAAATTCAAAAAATAAAAAATATTTATAACAAAATCATAAAAAATTCATGCACAAGTATTGGAGGTAATGATCTAATTGCAATAAATCATGAAAAAAAAAATTCCTAGTAAAATTTTTGCATTACAACATAATACAACTTAATAAAATATAATAGATAAAAATAAAAATATTCAAGGAAAAGCTTGATGTTAATCTGACTCAACTTCCTTCATAGTGGCTTGGCTAATCAATATTATCCATCACTATTCATCTAGCTATGCCTTGATGGATATATAGTTCCTATATCAAGCTTTATCTAGCTATCTATGCCTTGATGAAAGTACCTTTCCTATATTAAGCATCATCTATCTACACTAAGATTAGTTTTTGGGGAAGATATATGTTGGTTGTAGACTTGTTTGCCATTTTTTTTTCTTTTTCATATATATTTTCTTCGTCGTCATAATATTAATATTTTATCTTCGTGTTTAAAATTTTAATCTTTTCATCTTGTGATCTTTTCTTTTGTCCTATTCCAAGGAAGCTCAAGGAATCCTTGATTTTGATATCATTGTGAAGAGTGGGAATGGGGCATGGTCATTCCTTTTTGGTATACTTTTAGTAGATTCATTGTTTGTGCACAACAATACCAAATTCACCTTTGGTATCCATACCTAGCTGAACATATATCCCTTTCTCCTAATAAAATACTACAAAGCATAACAACATAAAAATATCCATCCATTTTTCAAATCCATCTATCTTCCACATCTTATCACGTCTCATCCATCTTTCTCACCTTCATATTATTTCATTATCCATTTATATGATTCACCTTACATTTGATCAATGGGATATTTTTCATATAATGATAGTCACATAATTCTTGCACACATAATCACATTTATTGTTCTTTGACAAAGCTTATCCTTCCTATCATAAGATTGACCCAAAATAAAATTTTCTAGACAATCTCTCAAGGAGACATCCACATCCATCCATTCTTCCATCTTATTTCTATCATATTTGGGGTATTTTAGTAGTATCTTTTTCTTTGAAGCAATATTATAAAAAGTAATTTATCAAAGAGGGGTGAAACATAGACATCTGAAATTGGCTAATGCATTTTCCATCTTGTCATTTCATCATGATCTTATCAATTTTCTATTTATATTAATTAAATTATTTTTAATTATTTACTTAACTCATTGTCATTTTCCTTTTATATAAGTTTAATTTATTTTTAATTGTTTAATTAATTCATCTTTTCTCTACTATAATTAAATCATTTTAAATAAACTAGATAAATATTCTATATTTTTTCTCTGCATTAAACCCTCTTTATTCTTCCACCTCATCATTCCATGTACTAATTATAGGTCCTATCATATCTCAATTTTTATGATCCATTGATATTTCTAATTAATCCATATTGTTGATCAAATTTTAAGTGAGACATATAAATAAGACCTTCACTCATTTATTCCACCTTAGAGCTTTTGAGAGTGCACCCAAGTGCTTCTCTTTTTAAATCTCTTATCCAATCTATCATGCAAGCTAGCATAATCATTATAAAAAAAAAGAATCTATCAAGTATCAAGCATCTAAGAATCACGTATCAAAACTTCATATTATCATGTTGATATCAATTCTATATTAAAAAAATATGAGAACAACATACATCATGCATTCAAACAAGTATCAAAGAAACAATGGAGAAATCTAAGGCATTTGGTATGACATTATTATTGATCATTTGATTTTATGCATAGTGATAGGATTAACTAATACTGAGAGGGGGGTGAATCGGTATTACAAAACTTTAAACTTAAACTTATCAGTTTCCAACTTAACTAGATAATAGTTGAAATCAAAAGAACATAAATGCAAAACACACAACTCATAACACCATGAATTTGTTCTTGAGGAAACCTTGGCCAAGGGAAAACCACGGTGGGGATGGTACCCACAAATATGCACTAAAAGTATACTGTCCCTGTTAGGAGACTTAGCCCTATTAGGAGCTGAATATTACATTATTACATTTCCCTGTTAAAGGAATACAAAACCATGTTAAAGGTATACACTGAGTTCACTGCTCATACAATCATAAATATGTCTATGTTACAATGCTTTATCAAAATGAACATAAATAAGCATCGGCTATTCTTAGGTAGGTCCATTTGTAGCTTGCATCATCATCTATCTGATTATGACATCACAATGCATCCATTCATCTATTTGCACATATACCATTCTTTGCTTCTAAAAAGATCTTCATATATATAAGGAAAAACATGATCTACACCACCAGTTTACACTACACCGACAGACAGGGCACAACACTACCCAATGCCAAGGTTACCCGATATTGCAAAGTTCAAAGCATCCCAACAAATGCTATTCAATGTTATCTAATGACAAAAAGGTTAGTGGAAACCAACGAGTAACAACAGTGCAACCCGAAAAAATAGCATAGAGAGGAACCCAACAGATGAAGGGAACCTGATGATCAGTTCAACAAAGCCATACCAATAGACTCTCAGTTCAACCCGACGACCAAGAACCGACAGTCGGTTACATCCCGCAAAAAGTGGATCTGACTTTCCACGTCAGATAAATCACTGAAGTTGTATTTATAGCTTCTTGATTTTCTTTTAAATTCATTATGTGTGGAGGAAGCAATATATTTATTATTGTTTTAATTAGTTTTACTGATTTAAAACATGCAAACTAAAGATCAAGGTCAAGTTATAAATCTTGGATCTAAGAGTTAACATTGTAATGCATGATTCAAAGATAGGTCAAATACTTGTATAAATAGATGCTCAATCTATTGTAAACAGTTGTTGTTCAATGAATATTGTAGCCATAGAGATCATCTAGAGACCAGACAAGAGATTTCATGTAGAAGGACAGCAAAGAATCAAATCAGTTTCAAGAACAAGAACACAAGCTACTGACGAGCAGATAAATGTATTAATCAGTCACTTAAGGTGATATTATTATTATGAGAGCTTTAATGGATCTGTAATCAGAAATTTTAGATTGCATACAGTCAGGTCAATCATATGTACTCATTCTAACAAGTATAGTACACTTAAGAAATCCTTTCAAAAAAGGTTGACTTAACAGTCCTATTGTAAATCTCTTAACTGAGTGCACACTTAAATCAGTGTTGCTAAAGCTCTTAACAGAGTAGATCTTAACTGGTCTCCACCTTAATAGTCCTAATAGGGTAGATCATTAGAAGTGATCAATTGTAAGCCTTTACCAGCTCCCTTCCGTTCTACAGATAGTGAAGTTTTGTGGGTGTCATCCCCACCACAGTTTTTACTTCCTAATAGGAGTTTTCTGCGATATCATATCTTGTGTTATGTGTTTATTACTTTCATGAATGTTTCTATGAATGTTTCTATGAATGTTGCAAACAATTAAAGATTATGAATTAATACTACATGCATAATAAAGAACAACAATAATGGTCAGTAATGCAGTAATGAATGATTACTAATGATGAATGGTGAAAAGAGTTAAAAGTTTTAGAGGTACTCATTCACCCCTCCCCTCTTAGTAATACTTCCCATTAATCCCAACAATTGGTATTAGAGCTAAGTCTCTTCTTGGAAAAGCTTAAAGGCTTGAGAGCAAAGATCATAAAATAGAGAAGAACAAACTTGATAAGAATATTGAGAATAAAAAGCTTGATATACAGATGTTCAATGAACAGTATAAAGAAGTTTTTAGTAATAACTGAGAGGGGGGGTGAATCAGTGGCCTCAAACATTTATCTAATTTAAGCTTTAATCCACCAATCAATACTTCTCCAATTATTAATCCCTACAAGATGTATGCCTTTGAAATACTTGAAACAAATAACTGTCTGTCGGTTTACCTTGTCTGTCCTTATTCTCCTTGATTACCGATAAGCAGTAAAACTTATTTACCGATGCTCAATAAATATGCAGAGTATACCAATCAATCCATCAATGCTTATGTGAAATGTAAAACAATAAAGTAATAAAACATACACATATAACACAAGGATTTTAATGTAGAAACCTTGTTAAGGGAAAAACCACTAGGACCGGTACACCAAATTTTCACTCTTCTAAAGTGAGCCCTGTTAGGAGCCAAACCTATTAAAGGTTACAAAACACACGGTTAAGTGCAACCTTGTTAGAGGATTTTTATACATAGATTATCACTTAGTATCTGGCATCTATGCTACCATCCTTGAATCAGTCTCTAGACTGTCAATAGGCTTTATGCTAATCTTACTACCATCCTTGAATCAGCCTCCTTCTTAGATTGTCAATAGGTTTTAGGTAATACTGATGCTACTATCATGATTCAACCTTTTGGTAATCTGTTAGGATATACCTCAATTACAAAAGACTGTTAAATCCTGCTCTGTTAAGAGACTTAATGCTTCAATGGAAACACAATGACCTGTTTCTAATGCAACTTTGAATTTCAGATATTCAGATCTATTTACGTACAATAACTTTCTAATCAATGTATCAATTCCATTCCTTTGTTCTTCATTCTTTCTACTCTGTGATGTTGTGCTTCACTGTGTGTCGGTGTCTGCAGAATTCTTTAGCTCTCCCTTAGCTTGATTGATCAGGACTGCATGAAGTTTAACCTTCATCAGTTTCTCTTCAGCATCTTCTATCAATTCACTCCCTTGTGTAGTTGATTGCTTATGGAAATGAATTATGTGTGTCTCTTATATAGACATGATATTCCTTACTTCTAGGTTCTTGATTCTTGAATCTTGGCGTGAAAAACAATCCAGCCAAATTGATTTATGGCTTTAACTCCTGATTTATCTCGTAGTTATCTTCTTGCCAACTGTATAAAGAATCTTTAAATCAATTACTTAATGGTGGTCAAATAAAATAAATAAAACAACCAGTTAAGTCTATCCTTAAGCTCTGCCAGCTAGATATTTTGTCATTTTCTGATCTCTGTATTCTGTCGGTCAATTCTATAGTTCGTCGCCGGTGACCACTGCCAGTTCCGTCGGTGCAACTTCAGTTAGCTTTGGGATCTCCGTCTGTCGGGCATCATTGGATTTTTCTCATTGGGAAACACTATTTTTATCTCGTTGGGCATCCTGTGATTCTTCTTCGTCGAGCAACACTGTCTTCTGCTCATCGGGTATCACTGTGACTTTATCTCTATCTTTACCGATGGTGTGCACTCCGCCGGTGTGGTCTGTCATTTAGTGAGTAGTTGAATTTTATGCATTATTGAAGGCATAACCTCTGTTCCATTAATTCTCTGAAGTCTTTGGCATTATGTATATGACCATACAGATGATATCAAGTTCACATCAATGACAATACAAACCATTAACTGATTTAATGTCTTGCATCATCTTCAACTTAACATTATCAAACATTCAATTAGTTACATGTCATCAATCTCTCCCTTTGGCATTGATGGAAACATTCTATATTATCATACTATACTATTTCTAATACAATATGAAATACAATTGTTGAAATTCATCATATTACCAAATAGTTTGTTTTGATAACTAAAAAAATGTCTCACCGTCGGTAAGCTCTGTGTAAGATTAGATTTAATTCTTGCATCTTTTCTTTTTCTTCTTCTGATGTGTTGTATCCTTTGTCTATGTCAATTTCTCTCTTGACTGTTCTTCTTCTTTGATGTCTCTATCTTTTGTTTGCAACATTGATACAAATTTTCTCCCTATGGATATGATCTCTCCCTGTTTTGATTAATCTGATAATGAATAGTTTCTGATGATAATATGGATACATTCTATCCCTTTGACAACAATGCCAAACAAGTCTGTCAAATAATGACAATGAAAAATCTGACATTCTGTCAAACCATTTCTTATATCCATAATATATTCCTTGAATTTCCCTTATCCATCATCAATATAATAATATGCTCTGGTGCTTGGTTCTGATATATACCTTTCTGTATATAGATGTAGCTTTGAAGTTCATCCTCTTCTTGCATCAATCATGAATGATATTCTGATAATATATGGCTGATGCAGCTTTCAGTCCTTTTATTGACTGTTAGACATGGGCTTGACCCCTAGTCTTTTTCTCAGGTACTCAAATGTATCCTTGGGCAGTGGCTTGGTGAAGATATCAGCCAATTGTTCTTTTGATTGCACATATTCAAGTATCACCTCTTTTTCTTGAACTTTTTCTCTTAAGTAATCATACTTGATGGCAATGTGTTTAGTCTTTGCATGCATGACTGGATTCTTGGAAATATTTATTGCACTGGTGTTATCACAATAGATAATTACTGGTTCTATGATCTTCATATGCATACCTTCCATCAACTGTTTGATCCATGCAATATTTGAGTAGTTTGCAGTAGCACCAACATATTCTGCTTCTGTAGTAGACTGAGAGATGCATCCTTGCTTCTTGCTAATCCATGTGATAAGTCTGTCACCCATAAAGAATGCTCCTCCAGTTGTGATCTTTCGGTCATCAATATTTCCATCCCAACCAGCGTCGGTAAACACCTTTAGTTCAAATTTGCCTTCTCTTTTATACCATAAGCCAAATTCCTCTGTATTCTTCAGATATATTAGTATTCTTTTCACAACAGTTATATGTGATTCCCTAGGGTTAGCAAAACATCTAGCAACAATTCCTACTGCATGTGCAATATCTGGTCTAGTGTGTACAACATACATGATTTTTTCTATCATTGATCTGTATAGAGTCTGATTTACCTCTGTTGTCTTGTCTTCTTTTGTCAATTTGCATCCAATAGCCATCAGTGTTCCAACGGGTTTGGAATCTTCCATCTCGAATATTTTCAAAACTTTTTTGATGTATTTGGACTGTGTAATGAAAATACCTTCACTTTGTTGAATGATCTACAGACCAAGAAAGAACTTGATCTCTCCAAACATAGACATCTCAAATTATTTTCTCATCTCATCAGCAAAAGATTTGCATAGCATATCATTGCCTCCAAATATGATGTCATCAACAAATATTTCAGCAATCAAAGTGTTAGCATTAGTATCTTCTTTCAAATAAAGATTACTATTTTCACTAGTCCTCATGAATCCAATGCTTATTAGATAGGAATGAGGTCATTCATACCAGGCTCTAGGAGATTTTTTCAATCCATACAAGGCTTTGTGAAGTCTACATACCATGTTCCTCTTATCAGGATCCACAAACCCTTCTGGTTTCTCAATGTATACCTCTTCTTCAAGTATTCCATTTAGGAATGGTGACTTGATGTCCATTTGATATACTTTGAATCCTTTGTATGCAGCATAAGCAAGTAGTATTAATACTCCTAGCCGAGCAACGGGTGCAAAGGTTTCTCCATATTCTATACCTTCCTCTTGTGCATACCCCTTGCATACTAGTCTTGCTTTGTTCCTTGTGACTTCTCCATTCTCGTTCAGTTTGTTCGTGAATATCCATTTTGTACCGATGACATTCTTGTCATCTGGTCCTGGCACAAGTGACCATGTCTTGTTCTTCTCAATTTGTTCAATCTCATCATTCATAACACTTATCCATTCTTCATTATCTAGTCCAGCATTGACAGATTTTGGTTCAAACTCACAAATTAAGCAATTTGAGTTTAAAGACTTACTTCTTGTTCTTGTACCAGCTTTCTTATCTCCTATGATCTGGTTCTCTAGATGGTTCCTTCTTACATATCTTGCAAGTACAGGTAGATCTCTTTCCATATCAGCTTGATCTTCATTACCTTGCACATTATCTTGATCATTATCCTAATCGTCGATAATAGCATTCTGACCGTCGGTTGCAATATTCTATTGTTCTGGATTTAAGCATTGTTGTTTGGGTAAAGTGATTGTTAGAGTAATAGTCTATCGGGTTATTAATTAAATCATTATGATCTAATTACCAACTCACCTATTCACTCTAGTTTGCTTTAGCTAACCTTAGGGTTTCATGATTCCTTTCTAAGGATTCACCTCTTTTGTTTTATTAAGGAGATTATATTGTATTCAGTTTGTTAATAATAGAATTTTATTCTTTCAACATGGATATCATGTCTCTGGCCTATTGGCCGCCATAGCTTCTTCTCTCTTATGTCTTTGCTTCTACTTTGTGACAGGTTTGCATGCAGGTGTTCTTGGGATAATAAGGCATTTCCTATTTCTAACATGGTATCAGAGCCATCCTGCAGCTGGCTGTTCTTGTTTTTGTTGAAGCAAGCGAGGGTTTGAAGTTCTCCAGTCTTTTCTAGTATTTTTCATTAGTTCTGGGGGGTATTTACTTTTTGGGGCACTTTGGACCAAAACTAACCTCACGGTTGCGTCTAGAAGGCCCAAAAACCCCATAATCCATATAAAGCACGTCCAATTTGGACACCGGAGCAACTGGGATAAATTTCTTGGCCTTCTAGGGCCGTACGGGCACGTTTTCCAAAAAAAAATTGTTGTTTTGTCATTTTTTGGGTGCACCGCCCGTGCACCACCCCTAGCTCCCACGCTGCCCCTGCGGTCACCACACCGCCGCCGGCCTCCGGCTCCTCCAGCACCACCGCCCTCCGCGGCCCAGAGGCCGGGCCCCCACCGCCCGACCTTCGCTCCGCCGGCGGGCCTGTTTAAACCCCGGGTACCCTTTTTATGAGCAGTCGGTCACATGGGTGACCAGGGGCTCCACCCAGCCCCCGGCATGCTCCATGCACCCAAGGGCTAGAATTTTTGAAGCCCTGGGGGCTTAAATTTGTTTTTTGAGGCCTTTCTGACCCTCCTGAACTATTTTTGCTCTATCTTGAGCATCTGGGGGTCTTTTTTTGACTTCCATATACCGTCGGAAAGCTCTTTCTGAGAAATTTTCAATGATGGAGGTTGGGGATTTGGGTTCTACTATTTTTATAGTGTTGTTTTCTTAAAAGTCTGATGTTTGTTTTTGCCTTCTGGGAGCCATATCTGGCTCATCCGAACTCCATTTTTGGCAAACCAAATATTGTCAGAAAGCTGGTTCAGTGAACTATTCAATTACAGGGGTATTTTTTCTAGATTCTACTCTAGGTTCTCTCTCCTCTGAGATTTTTTTTTTTGCACTCTAGCAAGTTACTTGGGTTCTACAGGTCCTGGGATCTCCTCTTCTGATTTTCTAGCTCACTCTTCTTTCTGACTTCTGAGCATTGTATACTTCTCCACTGTTGCATCTTTTTTCTGTAAATGCACTATGATAAAGTGCCTACTTCTGCATTTCTGGGATTTCGAGCACCTTGTATGGTTTTTGTACTCACACTCTGTTATAAAGTGCCATGGGGGGTTATGATGTTATGTCGTTTTAGGCTCATCCACCTTTGTCAAGTGAGCATACCTTCCACAACTTTAGCCCATGTTGTGTGTCAATGACACCACCCTTTATTCTGTGTTTGTACTTCTGTTGCACTGGTTGTGTTCCTGGTTCTTCTTTCTGCAGATGTTTCTAACATTGCATTTCAGTGTTCCTATCACCTCTCCATGGTCAGCATTATGGAGGGGTTCACCTGTTGGTTCTATTGCTTCCTGGTTCGATTGATCAGCTCTTCAGACATTGTCTTCTCTACCTAGTCATGCACTTCATTGAGGGTTCCAGCAGTTTCCTCTGATAGAGTTTACAGCTACATGCTTCAGAGATGCTTCTTTCTCTTTCTTGTTCCTTTCTTTGGGACTTTCCCTAGATTGGAGGCTTAGTTTCCTTCATCTAATTTATTTCTTATTTTGGGTACCTGATCAGGCCTTGTTGCCGGGACCCATCTTTCTTGCTTTCTGCAGTAGTTTCCTAGGTTTTGCTTCTCCCTAAGCTTATCTTCAAGGGGGGTGTTAGAGTAATAGTCTATCGGGTTATTAATTAAATCATTATGATCTAATTACCAACTCACCTATTCACTCTAGTTTGCTTTAGCTAACCTTAGGGTTTCCCTTTTAGGGTTTTGTGATTCCTTTTTAAGGATTCACCTCTTTTGTTTTATTAAGGAGATTGTAATGTATTCAGTTTGTTGATAATAGAAGTTTATTCTTTCATCATGGATATCATCTCTCTGGACTTTTGGCCACCATAGCTTCTTCTTTCTTCTGTCTTTGCTTCTACTTTCTGACAGGTTTGCATGCAGGTGTTCTTGGGAGAATAGGGCATTTCCTATTTCTAACAGTGATGGGTTCTTCACAGTATACAAACTTGTTGTAGTCCTCTAGTTCTTTTGTCCTTTCCAGCTCATTCTTTTCTACAAATTCATCAATCTTCACATTTGCACTTTCAACTATTTTGTTAGAAGCCTTGAGTAGACATTTAAAATATTTTCATTTGGTAGAATACCCCAAAAAAATACCTTCATGACTTTTGGTGTCTAGCTTTCCATTTCTATTATCCTTTAAGACATAACATTGACTGCCAAAGATTTTGAAATAACTTACATTGGGTGCTTTACCATACCATAGCTCATAAGGAGTCTTCTTTGAGTCCTTTCTTAATTGTACTCTGTTAAGTGTATAGACAACAGTGCTAATAGCTTCCCTCCAGAAGATCTTGGTGATGTCCTTCTCTATCATCAGTGTTCTTGCACAATCAATTATTGATCTGTTTTTTCTCTCAGCAATCCCATTTTTTTGTGGTGTTCTTGGTGCAGAAACCTGTCTTTTTATACCATGCTCATTACAGAAATTAGTGAATTCATCTGATATAAATTCTCCTCCTTTATTTGATCTCAAACATTTTAGATCCTTACCACTTTGTTTCTCTACCATAGCCTTATACCATTTA
>MU225714.1:482220-496384 GCA_018584345.1 Thuja plicata | reverse complement strand
CAGGCAGTCTATGTGTAGAAGAATGGACAATTTTCTAAAGATATCAAAGAACAAGAAACATACATGGAGAAGAATGATGATACAGAACTAGAAGATGAGGGACTCAAATATGTTCTGAAGTTTCTTAAAACTGGGATGCAAAATACTATATCATCTATTCTGAAAGATCCAAAATAGTCATACTTGGATATAATGCTAAGTTTTGCATCTAGAAGTGATCATTTCTTTACTTTCTTCCTATATTTATATGTAAAAATAATGCTTTATTGGAGGTTGAATTTTAACAATGCAAAATTGTCAACCACCAAAGCCAATTGAATGTATTTCATGGAAGTTTCTCTTATATTTATAATTCAAATTCCATTAGTTATTTGTTAAATAGGATTCTAAAGCATTGAAAGTAGAAAGTTGGTGTTTCAACTAGTTGCCTATTTACTTATATTTTGCATTTATTTTAACCTTTCTGATTAATATTGAAAAAATTCTTAGCTATGATGCTCAGCACTATATATATAGAATTTATCTAGAGACTTGTAGTTAAAATTGTTAAGAACACTAAGAGTGCAAAGTCTTGTAAATTGCCTTTATTGGAAATATAAGCCAAATAGGGCTTAATTGGAGTTAGTTGGGGTTACTAGGGGTTAGGTTAAGTTAGCTTTCTAAGGTTGTCTCTAAACCTTTTATGAGTATTTATAATGGGCAAAGGGTGTTGTGTTGTCGATTTGACAACTTTTGTTGTCAACTTGATAACTATTTCTTGTGTTTTGTCACTAACAATCAGACTGTTATGTGACAGTTAGAGTTAGTTGAATGGTTACTCTCGGGTATTTGGAGAGTTAATGTCTCTTGAGATGGATATCCATATAGTAGGGAGGTGTTGATCTGAGATGGATCAAGTTTTTAATAGTTTGAATAAATAAAATCAAAATTTATTTGCAAACTATGTATTCGACTGGCCTATGGATACAGTCAAACAACAACAAACTGTTGTATTTAAATTTTCTCCCAAGACCAAATTTTGTCTTTTCATTCTTTTCAGTTTCACTCCTCCCATTTCCCTGGGCATGATGACTTTGTCCCAATTAATGAGGGGGGATTTATTGGTGGATAATTCACAATTGAATACAATGCATTGCTAGGTGGACAATCACAATTAAAGGAAAAGATTGAACGAACTTCTCAATACTCAAGCTTTGACCAAAGACTTTAATATAGTAGACTAATATTTCTTTGATTCTATCATCCTCCCTTATCTTCGCCTTTCTCAAAAGTGTTATATCACCAGATTGAGAGGAATATGGGAATAATTTATAAATTTAGTTACAAGGAGAGAATGGGTGTTAATCTATAAAGAACAAAATAATTTCCTTCAACAGTGTTGGCTTGCCTTCTGCACCCCAATTTCAAATTTTTAAAATCGAGTCTTCCCAGAATTTGTCTCCTAATTTTCCTCATTTCCCACTGATTTATTCTGAGAATACTCTTGCAAATTCATGTTTTGTAAATATAATGTTCAGAAGAACTCTTGAATTAGTGAATCAAAAGACACAAGTTCAGTTTGTTGAACCACTTTGAACAGAGTTCAAAGTGGTTCGAATAGGTTCAGAGTGCAGTTTCAGTGATTCAGATAACAAGATTGAAGGCTCATTTCAGTGACTCAATCTGGTATAATTAGTTCAGACCCAATTTTCAGATCCATAGTTCAGAGAGCATCATTCAAGTTCAAAATTAGAGGCTCAGTTTTATAATTCAATGTTCAAAGTCTGAAATGCAGATTCATCATTTCAAGAATTTGGCTTCAATCTCAGCGTGAAGCCTCACTGGTTGTCAATGCATGAAGTTTAGTTTCAAGTTTGTGATTTTGGTTCAGATTTAAGTTACCAAATCTGGCTAAGAGACCTTCAATTGCAAATTTCATTCAGAATTAAAGAGGCCTAAGTTCAAAATTTTATTTGAGTGCATGATTGCCCGACAAATCCCATAGAAGCCAATGAGGTGGCAAGCTCACAATTTTGAATCTGTGAGGTGGATAGTCCCCGTGGCTATGACAACGATTCATATGAATTTGTGCAAGTTGCTTGACGAACTACCGGATATTCAAATCCTTCTCGAGCATAATGGTGGGATCGTTATGGGAGAGGTCGAATAAAATAGGTGCTATACATTTGATAGAATTTCCTGTGGGCACAACAGTTAATGAGAAACCATGACATTGATACAAATAGAAGTGTCCAAGTACAAATTAGATACAGAGGAAAAGGACCAAGTTTGATTCCTATGTATATTATTCTTAAGGGACCGAATTGCAGAATGAGGGCCATGAGCATAAGTGAACCATGGGAACATTGAGAGTTGATGGAACAATAGGGTGTTGCAGAGTGATCATGGCTATGATCAGTGTCTTGATCATGAAGATCAGACCATGGTTTGACATTACCTACAAATTTGGAGAAAATAGAGGAGTCCTGCAACTAAGATTAAAACATTTCCCATGCACATGATGTTATGCTAAATATCTTGAGTATTTAATATAGATATCAACTCCAAGTAAGAGAGGTGCTTTGTTAATGCCTGATAATTGCCAGAAAGACCAAATTTATATGTTTAAGGTCTCAATTTTTGGTGAAGCCGCATAAGCCGATGGTGACTGAGGAGTCGATGTGCGAATTTAGTTGAATTTTTGGGGTAATCAGACATCTTAAATAAGCATTGGGCCTTTGTGTGGAAATAAATCGATCACAATGCATATAGACAAATCCATGTAGATGTTTCATAGCGGATTCATAGTTTAAGAAATCAGACACTTATAATTCAAAGATATATGAAGGAGACGATATTGAGCTTATTCTTAAAGATTCTACAGTTCCATTCAAGATTTTATGGTGGCTCAGTGTAAAATTAGCAAGTGATGGATTAATACAATGTTAAGGATACATCCCCATGTTTGAAAGGTGAAATGAATATAAATCATGAATGCACAGATTACCAAAATCCTCAAAATCTTGCATGAACGACATGATTAAACCCAAGTTCCTATTTGGATGCCGAAGAGTAAGGAGGAATACAAGGGATCGAGTGCCACATGTTTGACATGATGCTCATTTTACCTGACAGGTGCAATCGTGAGGTATTGAGCAGAGTACCCCAAATTGGTCTAAGAGAGCCGATCATTTAGTTTATAGGTGTCTTTGGATAGGAATGACAGGTGCCTATAGCTTCCAGGTGTTGCTGAAGAATCACAGGTGGAATAATTCTTGACACATTACACAAGATTGGTGAATTTAAGAAGAGAAGTCCACATGTCAAAACATCTTGGCCGACGGTTTATGAGATTGGGTCACATTTAATATGTAAAAGGGAAATAATAAGAATTGTATTAATGTTTAACCTTACAAAACTAAACATTACCTAGATACCACCACAAGAATCGGTTTTCATAACTGAAAAAGAAACATTTGTAAGGAAGATAAAGAGGCCAACGAAAATGAGATAGGGGGTTTGGCTTTTCCAAGGGAGTATGTGTGCTTCCACGAAAGAGGGAAGAATTATTTGTTGGAAACACTGAGAGGGGGGGGTGAATCACTGTTTAGCTTATTATTCAAATTCAGCAACTTAAACATAAATCAAGTATACATCCAATTGAAGCATTACACAAGATCACATAAAACATGATATGATTACGGGGAAACCTTGATTAGAGGAAAAAACCTGGTGGGAATTAGTACCCACAAATAATGTACTAGTATAATGAACCTGTTAAAGTTCCTTTGTCCTGTTAGAAGCAGTCTTTACAATATGAGTACAATGACCTGGTTAAGGGTCTAACCCTGTTAGGATTCTTTTACAGTTAACCCTGTTAGGGGTGAGGACTCATTGTCCAAGAGTTCACTGCTCAAAGAGAAAGAAGGCTACAACCTCCTGAGAATAGATATGCACTATATCCCAAAATGAACTGATGTATGTGACACAGATGTCTGATCAGTTCTAGTTATGGGCTTATGCTCTTAACTTCTTTAAGGGCTATATCTCATACTAATATCTTCATACTACTTTGCTATACATCTTCTCTGACTTATTTGATCACACTTCAAATGTACCTTTGCATTACATATTATATATCTTTATGCCTGAATAGACGCGACTATAAACACGACCTTAGTCGGCCCAAAAACATAATACATAACACTTCCAAAAAAATTGGCTTGAGTGTGTTTACAAAAATGTTTAATACATACTTAAAAACTTATTACAATAGGTGCTTAGCCTTTACATAACAAAAGATTACACGGTAATCAAAACAATGAAGTCGGCTTCATACTCTGTATTCTGGACTGCTGGTGAACTTGTTCTTTCTGTAACTTGTCTGTACTGCCATTCCGTACAATGTGTGTATAGGGTAAGCATAATAACATACCATAGAGCTTAAGTCTGAATGTGCATATCCTTAGGTGATTGTATGCATGTGCATTGATGCCCTGATCGACTGCAAGTCACTATTTTGTTCTTGTCTTCTACACTTAGTCAATTTTCACTTCATAGTTTACTATCAAAAACTTCATATGACTTTGTTGCCATAATGACAACACAAAAAAAGCCATATACTCCCTGGGAGTCAACTTGACAAAATTATTTTCTATTTGTAGTAGAGGGAAATTGGACAGAATGGAAGGGAGAAAAGTTTCAATTGTGGAAAGTCTTTGTTTTGTATCTTTGCCTGTGTATCAAGATTTTTATAAAGAAAAGACGTAGCATTTATTCTATGATATGTGTCATTTGAGAAGACTAGATAAATATTCTATGCTAATATTTTATATATTCTATAATGTACATTTTAATTCATAGCATCTTGATTCTTTTCCATTTCTGTTGATGGTATAATTATTTGTATTTGTTTAAATGCAACCAGGGAAGAAACTGTGCTTTTCTTCTCCTTTATTATCTAGCTCTTATTTATTTGCAATAGTTCAGTAGCTTATCATCTGAGAATGATATAGAAACCTTTATAATATTTTGGGTGAAAAGCTAATCCATAAAATTGTCATTAAACATTCATTGCAAATCTTGTACGGGGAGCTATACCCAAAATAATTCAGAGGGCGCTTACACTATCCAATCGTGAAGTGACCCAACTGTTAGTGTTGATTGAGTCTTCTTTTCTGGCATTTTAGGGTTAATTTGTAAGTGTTTTCTTGGAAGGAAAATCTATTTACTAACAGATTTTTGGCGACTCTACTAGGGAATCGGAAATGATAGACCAATGATTTCTTTCCTTGGTGAAAATTTTTATCTCTACAAATAGAGATTGGCAACTCTATGTTTGAAATCTATTGAATCTTTGGTAGAGGAGTTCCAGTGTGTATTATGGTTGTGGTCATCGTTCAACCATGAGGGGCTCAGATCAGACCATTTTCCTTGGTCCAGTATTCAGCCCTACCTAAAGGATCAAGGGAATACCTTCCCAAGTTTTTTGGAGACAAGGCTCAGGATCCAAATGACCACATCAAAGCAGTCACTGTTGCATGCGGGATTCTTGGCGTGCAGGAAGAAAATATATTCGTTAGACTGTTTGTCCAAAGCCTTGAGGAAAATGCTGCAGAATGGTTTAGAATCTGCAAGATGGATGTATCACCAATTGGGATGATCTTATGGTAAAATTTCTTGAGAGATTTCAGCATGTAATCAATGCCTATCAATTGCTGATGAATCTTTTTCAAATTCGGATAAAAGAGGATGAATCTATAAGGGAGTTTGTTGATAGATTCAATAGGAGTATTGGTAAAATTCCTCTAGCTCACTAGCCTAATGAAAATAATTAATTATGCATCTTTACTTCTGCAATGGAGGTTGAAGTCAAGTTTTGGTTAAAATGTCTTGGAGTGCAAAGTTTGGTAGACGTGCAAAGGGAAGCGATCAAGTTGGATGATGACTTGATTCTTAGTGGCCTAAAGTCTACAAAAACTCCACAAAGGAAAGGCTTCCTTGGTGAATAGCTCTCTTACCCCAAGAAAAAACCTATGCCTAAGAGGTTGGTCCTCAAAGCAACTGAATCAACATCGCCTACCTTTCATTGTCAAAACTTTACAGTTTTTAACGAGGCAAATTTGCAAATTCCTCCTACAGTTGAAAGAAGATCTCCAAATATTTTAGGATCTTATCATTTACATGTTGTGAATGATGATGATCATTATTCACAGTCAACTAATGTAACCTCTTGTCTTGATGTACCTCCTATTAAGCCAGGTGTTGATGGTGAAAAAGCAAATGAAGATTTATCAAGACTTGTTTCTTTTCCAGAATTGGAATCCTTTACATTTGAAATTTCTTGTGTTGTTCCAGCCACTGATGTTAATCCAAAAAGTAAAATAGATCAGCATACACAAGAAAATAACGATGAAGGTTTTCAAGAAACCTTGTTAGCTAAAGATAATACTTTAAGCATGATAGGATTCTGTTGTCCACATACTAAAAATGATGAGGAGTGTGTTACTCAATCAGATGAGCTAATAACCAGCCTGAGTGCACCAGTTGTAAGGGAAGGACTTGCTGCATGTGAGTCAAATGAAGGGTTATCAGTGGCCTTTCTTTTTCAAGAACATGAGTTCTTTACTTATGAAGTTGCTAATATCTTCCCGGTTATTGATTCTGATCAGCGTGATGTGGTATGTCAGCAAGAACAAAAATTGATGAATGGTGAAGAAGTGTATGACATTCCTCTCTCTGAATCTTTTTCATTCGATCATATATCTTAGCTAGAGGGATGCCTACAATCTGAAGTAGTGATGACGCAAGGAAACCTTTTGAAAGATGTGGTTGATTAGACTATGCAATCTTCAATTTTGTTAACATGCACTGATGGTAAAGAATCTCCATAGGTTGAAACATCCATGGATCTTCAGGAGGTGGAAATGCAAACTATGGTACAACCTTTCATCCCTATCATGTTGCTACAAGCGCAAGTGGAATTGGAGGTTTTCTCATTTGACTATGAAGATGGACTGGTTAATATTCCCCCTGATTTGGAGGCATTCTATTTTAAGGATGAAGTTGGTGATGTGCATGTACAAGACAAGCTCCCAGCAAATATGATTTCATATTTTGATATAAACACTCTTACAAGGAAACCTCAGAATCTTTCTCCATTAACAGGCTCAATTGGTATTCTCAAAGAGGAAGAGTTCTTGCAGCACATAGTTGTTGAATCTCTCTTTGTAGTTGACACAAGGTATCTACTAATGGTGGTGCATCCGGCATATCAACCACTCTTCCGCACCGACATATATTTCTCCGAACCAGTTGATGGCTTTCCATGATGCAACCAAGTGCGTTACTTAAGGTATGGTCGTCTTGCCCTATCCTTTGTACATAAAACATTTTTGTGCCTAGGGTTAGTTTGCTTTTGGCGTTGTGTTGTTGTTTAGTTTTAGTTTAGGTGTTTTTGGCATTCCCCTACTCTTTTCCTCTCTACAAGAAACTCCTTTCTATTCTCTACCCTATGACTCTATTACCCAATGGACAAGGCACTGGACTTTTGACCAAAGATTACTGGATTCTTTATGCACCTTTAGCACATACTCCCCAGTCAGAGCCAGTTGCTGGCTTTCCTTCTGCACCCCAATTTCAAATCTTTAAAATCGAGTCTTCCTAGAAGTTGTCTCCTAATTCTCCTCATTTCCCACTAATTTATTCTAAGAATGCTCTTGCAAAGTCATGTTTTGTAAAGATAATGTTCAAAAGAAATCTTGAATTAGTGAATCAAAAGACACAAGTTCAGTTTGTTGAACCACTTTGAACAGAGTTCAAAGTGGTTCAAACAGGTTCAGAGTGGAGTTTTAGTGATTCAGATATCAAGATTGAAGGCCCATTTTAGTGACTCAATCTGGTACAATTAGTTCAAACCCAATTTTTAGATCCATAGTTCAAGGAGAATCATTCAAGTTCAGAATCAGAGGCTTAGTTTTATTATTCAATGTTCAAAGTCTAAAATGCAGATTCATCATTTCAAGAATTTGGCTTCAATCTTAGTGTGAAGGATCACTGGTTGTCAATGCATGAAGTTCAGTTTCAAGTTTGTGATTCTCGGTTCAGATTTAATTTACCAAATCCAGCTAAGAGATCTTCAATTGAAAATTTCATTCAGAATTAAAGAGGCCTAAGTTCAAAATTTTATTTGAGTGCATGATTGCCCAAAAAATCCCATAGAAGCCAACAAGGCGGAAAGCTCACAATTTTGAATCTGAGGTGGATAGTCCCTGTGGATATGACAATGATTCATATGAATTCATGCAAGTTTCTTGACGAACTGCCAGATATTCAAATCCTTCTCGAGCATAATGGTGGGATCGTTATGGGAGAGGTGGAACAAAATAGGTGCTAGACATTTGATAGAATTTCTTGTGGGCACAACAATTAATGAGATAGGTGTCTCCTCATTCTAATATTTGCAATCATAAATTGGTCTAAGCCTAGCAACACTTTATACTCCCAAGCATAGTCAGGCAAGGAAGCTGATGTGTAAAGTTTTTGTTTGACACATGTTAGTTGCAACTCGAGTGTCATAGTTTCCTAGTAACAACAAAGACACAACTATCGGTGACTCACAACTTGTGTTGAGATTCATCACAATCAGAAGCTTGAAGAAATAGGTGGGCTCAAAACTATTTGATAAAATGATTACAGTTGCAACCGACACCCTATTAGTATAAGGATCTCAAGATATGTTAAAGGTCATGGAACCATTCTCCAAGACAGTTGGTGAGAGTTTCCTCAACATCCTGAGTGCACATCTGAATAGTGATCAGGTCCTAAAGAATTTCAGTTCATACCAAGTTTGGCAAGGAAGGGTGTGTGGAAATTTGTTTGATTAAATGTTGACAGTCGCATCGGAATGAAAGTATAACTTCTAAAGAGGAATACAGAAACCCCAAATCTCATGACTGAGACCGACTAGAGATAGAAAGAGGTAAAAACATAGTCTTTCTCTAGATGCCACATCTCCAATCATTTGTGATAGCAAGCCTTGGAGAACCATCGAATAAAAAATCATGGAGAGAAACCATGACATTGATACAATTAGAATTGTCCAAGTGCAAATTAGATACAGAGGATAACGACCAAGTTTGATTCCTATGTCTATTATTCTTGAGGGAACGAATTGCAAAATGATGGCTGTGAGCATAAGTGAACAATGGGAACATTGAGAGTTGATGGAACAATAGGGTGTTGTAGAGTGATCATGGCTATGATCAGCGTCTTGATCATGAAGATTGGACCATGGTTTGACATTACCTACAAATTTGGAGACAATAGAGGAGTCCTGCAACTGAGATTAAAACATTTCCCATGCACATGATGTTATGCTAAATATCTTAAGTATATAATATAGATATCAACTCCAAGTAAGAGAGGTGCTCTTTTAAGGCCCAATAATTTCCAAAAAGACCAAATTCAAATGTTCGAGGTCTCAGTTTTTGGTGAAGCCGCATAAGCCGATGGTGACTAAGGAGTCGATGTCCAAATTTAGCTAAATTTTTGGGGTAATCAGGCATCTTGAATAAGCATCGGGCCTTTGTGTGGAAGTAAATCGATCACAATGCATATAGACAGAGCCATGTAGATGTTGCATAGTGGATTCATAGTTTAAGAAATCAGACACTTGTAATTCAAAGATATATGAAGGAGCCAATACCGATCTTATTCTTAAATATTCTACAGTTCCAATCAAGATTTTATGGTGGCTCAGCATGAAATTAGCAAGTGATGCATTAATACGGTGTTAAGGATACAGCCCCATGTTTGAAAGGTGAAATGAATATAAATAATGAATGCATGGATTACCAAAATCCTCAAACTCTTGTATGAACGACATGATTAAACCCAAGTTCCTATTTGGATGATGAAGAGTAAGGAGGAATACAAGGGATCGAGTGCCACATGTTTGACAGGATGCTCATTTTATCCGACAGATGCAATCGTGAGGTATTGAGTAGAGTACCCCCAAATTGGTCTAAGAGAGCTGATCATTTAGTCTATAGGTGTATTTGGATAGGAATGATAGGTGCCTATAGCTTCCAGGTGTTGTTGACGAATCACAGGTGGAAGAATTCTTGACACATTACACAAGATTGGTGAATTTAAGAAGAGAAGTCCACATGTCAAAACATCTTGGCCAACGGTTTATGAGATTGGGTCACATTTAATATGTAAAAGGGAAATAATAAGAATTGTACTAATCTTTATCCTTACAAAACTAAACATTATCTAGATACCACCACAAGAATCAGTTTTGATAACTGAAAAAGAAACATTCGTAAGGAAGATAAAGAGGCCAACGAAAATGAGGCAGGGGGTTCAGCTTTTTTTGGGGGAGTCTGTGTGCTTCCACAAAAGAGGGAAGAATTGTTTTGTGTTTGTAATAGAGGGAAATTGGACAGAATGGAAGGGAGAAATTTTTTGATTGTGGAAAGTCTTATTTTTGTATCTTTTCCTGTGTAGCAATATTTTTATAAAGAAAAGATGGAGCATTTGTTCTCAGATATGTGTCATTTGTGAAGAGTAGATAAATGTTCTGTGCTAATATTTTATCTATTCTATAATGTGCATTTTAAATCACATCATCTTGATTCTTTTCCATTTCTTTTGATTCCTGTTGATGGTATAATTCTTTGTATTTGTTTAAATGCAACCAGGGAAGAAACTATGCTTTTCTTCTCCTTTATTATCTAGCTCTTATTTCTTTGCCATAGTTCAGTAGCTTATCATCTGAGAATGATATAGCAACCTTTATAAGCTTTTGAGTTAAAAGCTAATCCATTAAATTGTCATTAAAAATTCATTGCAAATCTTGTACAGGGAGTTATACCTAAAATAATTCAGAGGGCACTTACGCTGTCCAATCGCCAAGCGACCCAACTATTAGTGCTTATTGAGTCTTCTTGTCTGGGCATTTTAGGGTTGGAAGACAAAACTATTTACTAACATATTTTTGGCGACTCAGCTGGGGAATCATAAATGATAGACCAATGCTTTCTTTCCTTAGTGAAATTTTTTATCTCTGCAAACAGAGATTAGCGACTCTATGTTTGAAATCTATTGAATCTTTGGTAGAGGAGTTCCAGTGTGTATTATGGTTGTGGTCGCCATTCACCCATGAGGGGCTCAGATCAAACCGTTTGCCTTGGTCCAGTATTCTGTCCTACCTAAAGGATCAAGGGAATACCTTCCCAGTTTTTCTGGAGACAAGGCTCAGGATCCAAATGACCACACCAAAGCAGTCATTGTTGCATGCAGGATTCTTGGCATGCAGGAAGAAAATATATTCATTAGACTGTTTGTCCAAAGCCTTGTGGCAAATGTTGAAGAATGGTTTCATAATCTGCAAGATGGATGTATCACTAGTTGGGATGATCTTATGGTAAAATTTCTTGAGATATTTCTGCATGTAATCAATGCCTATCAATTATTGATGAATCTTTTTGAAATTCGGATAAAAGAGGATGAATCTATAAGGGAGTTTGTTGATAGATTCAATAGGAGTATTGGTAAAATTCCTCTAGCTCACTAGCCTAATGAAAATAATCATTTATGCATGTTTACTTCTACAATGGAGGTTGAAGTCAAGTTTTGGTTAAAACGTCTTGGAGTGCAAAGATTGGTAGATGCGCAAAGGGAAGCGATTAAGTTGGATGATGACTTGATTTGTAGTGGCCTAAAGTCTACAAAAACTCCACAAAGGAAAGGTTTCCTTGGTGAACAACTCTGTTACCCCAAGACAAAACCTATGCCTAAGAGGTTGGTCCTCAAAGCAACTGAATCAACATTGCCTACCTTTCTGTGTCAAAACTTTACAGCTTTTAATGAGGCAGATTTGCAAATTCCTCCTACAGTTGAAAGAAGATCTCCACATATTTTAGGAGCTTATCATTTACATGTTATGAATGATGATGATCATTCTTCATAGTCAACTGATGTAACCAATTGTCTTGATGTACCTCTTATTAAGCCAGGTGTTGATGGTGAAAAAGTAAATGAAGATTTATCAAGACTTGTTTCTTTTCCAGAATTGGAATCCTTTACATTTGAAATTTCTTGTGTTGTTCCAGCCACTGATGTTAATCTAGAAAGTAAAATAGATCAGCATACACAAGAAAATAATGATGAAGATTTTCAAGAAACCTTGTTAGCTAAAGATAATGCTTTAAGCATGATAGGATTCTGCTATCCACATACTGAAAATGATGAGGAGTGTGTTACTCAATCAGATGAGATAATAACCAGCCTGAGTACGCCAGTTGTAAGGGAAGGACTTGCTGCATATGAGTCAAATGAAGGGCTATCCATGGCCTTTCTTTTTCAAGAACATGAGTTCTTTACTTATGAAATTGATAATATCTTTCCGGTTATTGATTTTGATCAGTGTGATGTGGTATGTCATCAAGAATGAAAATCGATGAATGATGAAGAAGTGTATGACATTCCTTTCTCCAAATATTTTTCATTTGATCATATATCTCAGCCAGAGGGATGCCTACGATCTAAAGTAGTGATGATGCAAGGAAACCTTTCAAAAGATGAGGCTGATCAGACTATGCAATCTTCAGTTTTGTTGACATGCACTGATGGTAAAGAATCTCCACAGGTTAAAACATCCATGGATCTTCAGGAGGTGGAATTGCAAACTATGGTACAGCCTTTCATCCCTATCATGTTGCAGCAAGCACAAGTGGAATTGGATGTTTTCTCATTTGACTATGAAGATGGACTGGTTAATAGTCCCCCTAATTTGGAGGTATTCTATTTTAAGGATGATTTTGGTGATGTGCAAGTACAAGACAAGCTCCCAGCAATTCTGATTTCAGATTTTGATATAAACACTCTTACAAGGAAACCTCAGAATATTTCTCCATTAACAGGCTTGATTAGAATTCTCAAAGAGGAAGAGTTCTTGCAGCACATAGTTGTTGATCTCTCTTTGCAGTTGACACAAGGTATCTACTAATGGTGGTGGATCCTGCATATCAACCACTCTTCTGCACTGGCATATATTTCTCCGAACCAGTTAATCACTTTCCATGATGCAGCGAGGTGCGTTACTTAAGGTATGGGCTCCTTGCCGTATCCTTTGTATATAAAATTTTGTTGTGCCTAGGGGTAGGTTTCTTTTGGGATTGTGTTGTTGTTTGGTTTTAGTTAAGGTGTTTTTGGTGTTCCCCTACTCTTTTCCTCTCTGCAAGCAGCTCCTTTTTGTTCTCTGTCTTATGACTCTATTTCCCAATGGACAAGGTACTGGACTTTTTTTTTTTAATGAATAGTGCCTTCCCTATTAAAAAATATTAAAGTTACATATCCACAAAAAAGGGGCCAGGGGACATAGAAATCACCCAGCAAAGTTCACATGGCAGAGCTGGAAATGAAAACTATTCATCAAAAAAAAAGCATAAAGCCATTAGGCAGCAAGAGCAGTAGCAGAAGGCGGAGGATCTTTATCATCTGATCCCCACGCATTAGTGGGATTGATAGGAGGGTCAGGAAGCGACCAACCATCATCATCAGCATCTTCTTTATCTTTTTCATCCACCCTGGGCGGGGAGATAGCAAGAGCCAGGCGGGGATACTTGGAAGAGGTGGCAGGAGGCCAATCCAAACCACGGTGAGCACTAGGAGCACCAGGAGGGGCAGACTGCGCCGGAGCCAGCGCCCACCTAGAAGGCCGAGGAGGCAGAGAATTTGAGCGGTGCCTCCATCCCCTCGGAGAGTGGTGATGAGGAGCCTAGGACCGCAGAGTGTGCGAGTGGCGCGCCGAAGAACTGCGCCCGCTGCGGCGGCCTCTGGGAGGCGTACCCTCGGCAGAAAGGGCATTCGGAGGAACCCGAGCAACAGTGCAGGGAGCATTGCCCCAATGATTGAGTAGCTCCTATAGGTGAGCCACTTCCATAGCCATTTTATTGGTTTGAACTTGAATCTGCATCATAACATTATTACATATACAAGCTTTGTTAAACAAAGCAACATTCGTATCAAGAGAGCTGTGAGAGAAAATAACATGTAAGAAGAATGAAAAGAATGAAAACTTAAACAAGTATTAATCCAAGAAAATGAAATGTTGGAAGATTTTACCAAAACCAAAGGAGAGAATATTTCAAGATCAACCACAAAGTACTTCAAGAAT
>MU225714.1:449768-459847 GCA_018584345.1 Thuja plicata | reverse complement strand
TGAGAATATAATATTACAAAAACACTTTCAGAAACTAAAATTATAATATTATGGACTAACATTTTGGAAACTAAAAAGACTTGTTTCAGGTGGTTAATGATCCTCGAAAGGATGCCATATAAATGCACGGTTTTAATTCTTATTTGTGCTCTATATGCAGGAAAACTAATATCATTAGACACATTTTTTTTATTGTCTCTTTTCTAAAGATACTTGATATATGATTTGTAATGGATTCCATATTTGGAGTAACAATTATAACAATATTTGTATTGAGATTGTTTTGGCTAAGTTGGAGGCATGAAAAATATGCATAGCTTATTTTGGCATTCTTTTACTACTGAATATTTATGGCACATCTAGAAAGTAATAAATAATGAGATCTTTAATAGGGTAAGAAGAAAGCTTACTGAGTTGTATAAGATACACACACTTTGATATTGCCTCACAAGTCACAGTAATGATAGAGATATCAAACAAAATTTCTCAAGATGATCAAGGATAGAATTGTGACATTGACTTGGAAAGAGATAAGATATGGACACGCATGGTTAATTGACATGTTCAACAACAAAATGATTAGTAGATGGATTACGTTTTGCAACGCTGGCCAAATAATCAAAATTTTGTGACTCACCTATACATATTTCTAAATCTTAATGCAGGTGATCATCAGATTGACTAATATCAGTTAAAGGGATCCCTACCTCTGATGAAATCATGGCGTATGTTCTCATTAGGTCCTCGGATGAAAAATTTGTAATATTCTCATCATATTGACTAATATCAATCAGGCCATCTTAGGGTCTACGCCTCTAGTCATGTAATATGCTCTTAACCAAAGGCTAAAAAATAAGACATACCTCAAATGGTGAGTACGAGGTGGCTTGTTGATGAGTGTGCGGTGCCTTGTTGATCTCATACTTGAAGTCAGTGATAGAATAAAAAAAGTGACTTTTCAATACACTTCTACCGCAAATGAAATAATTTGAACATAAAAAAATTAGAAATTACAAGATGTTATACCCTAAACATGGAGGAAACCAGCTGAATTGCAAACGTGGGGGTAACACTAGTGCTAACCGGCGATGAACGAGATGTTGAATTCTTCAGTTATGACTACTGGATTCAATACAACAAGAGCCATCTTTGCACAATGGTATAGTTTACTAATTAGGGCCCTCTTCTGCTCACATGCACAGCTCGATCACAAATGAGCCTTTATTTTTCTTTTATTTTTTGTTAATAATCAAGAGGGTGTCGCAATTATGATTTTATCGTCACTATTATGACAACATCAAGGGAACTTGGAAAAAAAATTATAAAAATCACACACAAATGGTAGCGTCATCGCAAATTGGCATCGAACTTTGACCGCAAATGTTGTAGTTCATGATGAACATAAATCATATTCTGAGGAAACTGAATCTAATGCACCTCCACCTCCTACAAAGAAGTAGAGGACGAGGAGTCAAACTGCTAAAAATGACACCACGCCTCCTAAGAAAGGTCAAGTAAGGACCTATAAGAGGAAGCAACCGACAACAAAGCAAACAAAGTAGCAAACTGTAAAGGCAACACCCCCAAAGAGGAGAAAAAGAATGGTCAGAACTAAGGCTGACATAGAGGATTCTAAAGAAGATGAACCTGATGTGGTAAAGAAGAATTACAGGAATCAAACAATTGATGAGGCTGCTGAATCTATTGCTACATCTGGCACAATGCATGACAAGAGAATCAGGCAATGGGATACACTCAAACCAGAGGACCAAAATAAGATACAAGATGCCATAATAAGGGAAATGGTCAAGTACAAATATGTACCAGCTGAATTCATCAACCAAATACCTAAAGAGCTGGGTAATATAATATCCCAACAGTGGTCATATGTTGTACAAACTGAGAGAGAAGAAAGGGAGAGGGTACTTGTCAAACTAATGCCTCCCCAATCTAAGATTGAAGAAATCAAAGAGATTATGAAGAAGTACTCAGGTAAGTTTGTAGCCAAGATAAGGGCTTACAAAGTGCTTGAAGATCAGTTTACAAAGCTAGACAATATGACCAAAACAAAATGGAGACATCCACTAGATCTGCCAGCAGAGTCAAAAATTCACGAGGAACAGTTACTTCTCACCGACATACCTCATAGAGAGGAGGAGAAAGACAAGACAAGTCCTCAGCACATTGCTTTGGACAATGTTGAAGAAATGGAGCAAATTGACTTGGACAAAGTCATGGATGATCTTGACATTCAAGACATCACAAATTATGACTCTGATAAAGATCCATAGAAGAAAGATGATGTTATATTCATAACACTTAAGGATCAGGGACATCAACAAGATTTTCAGACATCATATGGTAAAGAAATGAATGTTGCTAATGAGACATTACAAGACACTTCAGTCATGGACTTAACAGAACCAGACCCTACAGAAAAGATACAAAAAGATGAGGATGTCACTGCTCTAAATGATCAAACCGATGAGTAGGATACCACTCTGGATACAGCCCAAGATACCACTCGAAGAAATATGCATGTATTAATGAAGGAAATCAATATATTAGAGGGTAATGATGAATCTACTACAGAGGACACAAGCACACCCGAGAACAAGGGTGAGGCTGAAGTAAAAGACACCAACCATAATACAAAGGACACAATTGCAGAAAAGGTTGCAACCGATGATCAGAAAGATAACTCTACTGATCAAAATAAAGAAGAAACACAAAAGGTAGAGGAGGAAAAGTAGAAAGATAAGAGTGAAGAAGAAAAGAAGGATGAGCTGGAGAAGAAAATAGCAGAAAAATATGCAGAGACACCCAAGGTGGATGGAGAGATGTCTTCACCAAACTAACAGGTGCACCTCGAGTAGAAAACACAAGAAGCATCTTCTACAAAGCCCTCACCAAGCACTTCAGAAAGAACAAATGAACTAGAAATTGTAATTCATACATATGTGTCCCCACAAGTCTCAAAGAAGAAGAAGAACAAGCTTAAGAATCTAGTAACTCTGGATGAAATCATTGAGATGCCAATTTGTGATCCGAGGACATTGGATCCAACTGAATTGACCATGTATGTAAAAATTGTGAGAGAAAGGCAATGAAAGACAAATTAAGGAAAGCCACAAAGGAGGCAAAGGTACTAGAAGTAGCAAGAGGGATACTTCAACAAATAGTACCTGATGGAGATGTTGATCAGACAACCCTAATGCTTGATCAACTAGTGGTTCTCACAGAGGCAATCACATCACAGAACATTGATGCTGAAAAGGTCATGGAAGAGAGACTTGAATAGAAGTATGAGTTCAAGCTAGCTGAGAAGATAAGCCAGGAAGTGGCATTGAAAAAGGTAAAGCTTTCTGAATTGATTAGCACAATAGATCCAATAATCTTAGAAGCTATTACTTTGATACATAAATTGTGTACACTTGATCAACTCACACAGGAGTATATCAACAAGATAGCACAAATTGATGTTGATCTTAAGACAAGTGCACAAAGACTCACAAATAATGAAGAGGCAATTAAGTTGCACAATGAGAAAATCAAACGGGCTCAGAAATTAAGATAGGATATATAGATTGCAGAAACTAAGTACAGAGATGAGGTAAATGAGCTCCAAGCTCAGCTCTTACCAATAATTTCACTACAACAACAACATGTGACAGAGGAAAACACACTAATTGCCACCCCATAAATGTCTGTCCTAGATAGCATTTATGATATGCATGTGAGGCTAGAGCTAGAGCACATGGCCCTAGAAATACTACAAGAAAAATGGGAGAAATTACTCAAAGACATCAAGACAACCCACTCTCATATTCTTGACACATTGTAAGTTACACATTTTTGTCAATTTTTGGCATCTTATAAGTTGTACATTTTTGTCATTAGTATCAAATAAAGGGGGAAATGATATGTACAGTTCAGTTAGTATAAAAGGGAAAAATGAAAAGAGAAAATGCTATGTACAGTCATACAGCTAAAAGAGAAAAGAACAGGGAATGTATATTATAGAGGCAAGTATACATATGTATATATATACTAATACTATACCGATGCATACAGTTAGGGGGAGTCATATAATGACAAGGATATAGACTTGGTGTACATACTAAACACTTTAGTATTGTTCACATATCAGTTTTTTATACTAATGTCAAAGGGGGAGATTGAAGGCATTATATTTTTCCATTAGTATACACAAGGAAAAACATGATCTACACCATCGGTTTACACTACACCGACAGACAGGGCACGTCACTACCCAACGCCAAGGTTACCCGATACTGTAAAGTTCAAAGCATCCTAACAAACACAATTTAATGTTATTTGATGACAAAAAGGTTAATGGAACCCGATGAGTAAAAATAGTGCAACCCGATGGAACAGCACAAAGAGGAACCCGACAGATGAAGGGAACCCAATGATCAGTTCAACAAAGGAATGTCTACAGACTTTTAGTTCAACCTGATGACCAGGAACCGTCAGTCAGTTACATCCCGCAAAAAGTGGATCTGACTTTCCACGTCAGATAAATCACTAAAGTTGTATTTATAGCTTCTTGATTTGATTTTAAATCCATTATGTGTAGAGGAATCAATGTGTTTATTATTGTTTTAATTAGTTTTACTAATTTAAAACATGCAAACTAAAGATAGAGGTCAAGTTGTAAATCTTGGATCTAAGAGTTAACAGTGTAATGCGTGATTCAAAGATAGGCCAAATACTTGTATAAATAGATGCTCAATCTATTGTAAATATTTTTTTTCCAATGAAGATTGTAGCCACGGAGAGTATCTAGAGACCAGACAAGAGATTTCATGCAGAAGGACAAAAAAGAATCAAATCAGTTTCAATAACAAGAACATAGGCTATCGACGAGCAGAGAAAGGTATTAATCAGTCACATAAGGTGATATTATTATTATGAGAGATTTAATGGATCTGTAATCAACAATTGTAGATTGCATACAGTCAGGTCAATCATATGTACTCATTCTAACAAGTGTAGTACACTTAAGAAATCCTTTCAAGAAAGGTGGACTTAATAGTCATATTGTAAATCTCTTAACTGAGTGCACACTTGAATCAGTGTTGCTAAAGCTCTTAACAGAGTAGATCTTAACCGGTCTCCACCTTAATACTCCTAACATGGTAGATCATTAGAAGTGATCAATTTTAAGCCTTTATCGGCTCCCTTCCATTCTGCAGATAGTGAATTTTTATGGGTGCCATCCCCACCACAGTTTTTACTTCCTAACAAGAGTTTTCTGTGATATCATATCTTTTGTTATGTGTTTATTAATTTCATGAATGTTTCTATGAATGTTGCAAACTATTAAATATTATGAATTAATACTACATGCATAAGAAAGAACAATAGTAATGGTCAGTAATGCAGTAATGAATGATTACTAATGATGATTGGTGAAAAGAGTTAAAATTTTAGAGGTATTGATTCACCCCTCCCCTCTCAGTACTACTTCCCATTAATCCCAATAGTTAAAGGTATACAATGAGCTCACTGCTCATACAATCATAAATATGTCTATGTTACAATGCTTTATCAAAATGAACATAAATAAGCATCAGATATGCTTAGGTAGTTCCATTTGTAGCTCGCATCATCATTTTTCTGATTATGACATCATAGTGCATCCATTCATCTATTTGCACATATACCATTCTTTGCTTATGAAAAGATCTTCATATATACATTATTACATATCTAGTTGGCTTCCAAACACATCACAAAATGTAACCAACACTTATACAAAAAGTAAATACAAAGTTGGCGACCTTATACTACCAAAATATAGGTATTACACAATCTAAATCCAACATAGAATGTTTGGATTCCACGTCATACTCCGTCAATCATCACAACCTTTCATCTATCTTGTCATTCAACTTGTTTCTGAAAAATCCATTTAGTACCAATAGCATTTTTATCCTTTGGCCTAGGTACTAAATTCCATGTACTCTTCTTTTCAATCTAATCAAACTCTTCTTTCATTCCTTTCATACAATCTTCATTACCTAGTGCATATTTAACTTTATTTGGCTCAAATGTAGATATAAAATATGTATTATCTCTAACCTTTCTTCTTATCATCACTCCAACATATTTATTTCCAACAGTCTTACTCAAGGAGTGGTGTCTCCTCACATATTTTGCTAAAATAGGCTCGGTAGGTGTCGGTGCTTCATCCTCGTCACTCAGTTGTTTAGAAAATTGTTCAACTTCCTCCTCGGTAGGTTCTCTCAGTAAGGTGTCAGGAAAATCAAGTTGTACATATACAAACTTATCATAATCTTCAGGTTCCTTTTTTCTTTCTTCTTCATTATTTTTTGCAAACTCGTTGATTCTCACACTTGTACTTTCTACCATTTTGTTAATAACTTTATTCAAACACTTATAGGCTTTACTCCTTGTAGAATATCCTAAGAATATCCCTTCATCCCCTTTAGAATCAAAATTTCCTTCTCTAGAATATTTCACGATATAACATCTACTTCCAAAAACTTTGAAATAACTCACATTAGGTTTGTGTTCATACCAACTTTCATAAGGTGTTCTATTGGTACCTTTCTTCATTTGTACTCGGTTCAACGTGTAAAAAGTAGATTTTTCTTTTAAAAACATTACAGACATCATTCTAGAATAATCATCCACAAATAAGATAAAATATCTATCTCCATAGTAATTTTGAGTTGTCATGGGTCCACATAAATCAGTATGCACTAAATCCAAAATTCCTTCTGTAACATAAGTCTTTACTGAAAAACTAGATTTAGTCATTTTACCCATTTAACATTCTTTGCACATAACATTATCAGGTTTCTCTAATCTTGTTAATCCTCTGACTTTATTCTTTTTACTCACTTTGATAAAGTTGTCAAAATTAACATGACAAAATCTTTTGTGCCATAACCAAACATCTTCAACTTTAGAAAACAGGAAACTCTTCATAGAAGTATCAAGATAAAATAAATTACCTTTAGATTATTATCCTGTAGCAATCAGACTCTCCTTCTTATCAAAAAATTTCACCTTTCCATGTTGAAATTCTAGTCAGTGACCTGTGTTATTTAACTATGCAACACTCAATAGATTATACTTTAAGCCTTCAACCCAATAAACATCATCATATCTTGTGTTATTCAATCGAATTATAGAACCTTTTCCTTTCACAAGGTATGGAGCATTGTTACCAAATATAAAAAATCATCCATCATGCTTCTCCAAGGAAATAAACTTAAGTGTATCACCAGTCATGTGATGTGAACGCCATCTATCTATAATCCATGTTTCATTCTTACTTGTTATATTAGGGCTCTTGGTTCTTCTTTGTTTTCTCCATCAAAATTGTCTTTAATAGAAGCATACACAACTTCTTCACCATCATTTTCATCTGAATTATCATTGCTTATTCCTTCATTAGAAATATGACAAGATTTCTTACCTTTGTTTTTGTAGTCTATGAATCTCCTGAATCTATTCTCTCTTTTGTCCTTATCTATGTTTTCTTTCTTCTCCTCATTATCTTTCTCATTGTAGTTTGTTGCAATATGACCAATCTTGTTACAGTTACAAAATTTCAAGGGTAACTTACCTCGCTATCTTCCTTTGCCTCTTTTTAGCCTTCTAGAAAACAAAGCTTCAAGCTCTCTCTCATTCTCTTCATCTGTAGCATAAAACTCTTCCAAACCACTCTAAAAGTTGTACAATCTCTCACTAGCATTGCTCACATATCCATCACTAGGTTTGGAGTCCTTAGAACTTATAATCTTCAAAGATGACTTAAATGCAGACTCAATATTAGATGTAGCAGGTAGACTATTATCAAAATCATTAATCTCAAATGTAACCAACTTACCAATAGTAGTGTCAAGTGAAACATTCGTCTGAGGAATGGATCTCAAATCTTCTATAGTGGATACTTGAATAGCATAACTCGGTAGAAGGGCTCTCAACATTTTGCTTGTTACATCTTCTTATATTATGGTTCCACCAACTCCTCTGATATAATTAACAATCTCCTCAAGTCTAGTGTTGTATTGTATTATGTTTTCTCCTTCTTTCATTCTCATTGAATCAAATTTACCTCTCAAACTTTCTGCTTTTTCCTTCTGAACATGTTGATCTCCACCACAGGTCAAAATAAGCTTATCCCACATTTGTTTCTAAGTAGTACATCCATCAAGTTCATCATATTCTTGGTTGGTAAGTGTAGAAGCAATCTCAATCATGACTTATGTGCATTCTTGCCTCTATCTTTTCTCACTAATTTTCAAAGGTACAGTTGTAGGTGCAAGATATTCATTATCAACAAAATGAAGTCCATATTCTCCTATACCAAACACATGCAATCTCATTCTACTTTTCCATGTAGATAAATTTTCCCTATTCAACTTTGGTGCTTCCCTCTTATACATATTTAGATCTTGACTCAATTCCTTTTAAAGTTAACACTTCAGAGAACTAGAGCTCTGATACCAATTTTTGGTCCACTAAGAAGGGGGGTGAATCAAACAAAATCAAACTTTAATATTTAAAACTTAGCTCACTGATTCACTTGGTAGAACTAAATATAGTAATGACTGACTCACCAAATAACTTAATAACTTTATAAACAACCATACATCTCATAATATGCAAATCAATCATTCAAACTTAGTTAACACCAGATTTAATGAGGAAACCCAATAAGGGAAAAACCTATGTGGGAATTGTGACCCACAATAAAAATGTACCTTTATGAAGTATGCTCGGTTAAGAACTTAACCTGTTAAAGATTACAAACACATTTGCTAGATCTGACCCTGTTAAGGGATTTACCTCATATCTATTAAGATCTACACCCTATTAGGAGTGGACTTGTTAGAGGTCTTTAAACACTCTTTTGGCATGTCACCTACTTCTAGGATTTACAAATATGACTATTAAATCCACTTAGTTAATATATTTTCTCTGTTACAAATGCTAATAAAAAATAGTAAAACTTTGATCTATAAATATAGCAACTACCTTTTCTTGGGCCAGATCCTTTATGCTCACATGAATACTGGCATCACATACTCCATTTGTCTCTTCTCTAGACTGTAGATTCTTCTCTTTCTGCTTCTCTTCTCTTGCCTAGTAACTTCTGTTCTTCAGCTTCTTCTGCTTCTCAATTCAATTCGCTAGCATATCTTCTTTGTTTAGTTCTCATCCTTTATATAGACAAAATTTTGCCTCTTAATCTCCTTTCTTAGGTTTTCCATCATTTACGCTCAGGTATTCGATCATCTTCTTCACCAATCTTAGCTCGGTAAACTGTTTAACTTTTACCTCGTAACTTGAACTTCTTCCTGGAACTCTAATAATCAGGTTTAAACACTTAATCTTCACCTTAGATCTTCTCATTGAATTTTCTCACTCGTAGATCTTCTAAAAAACTTAATTTAATCCTTATAAACATCCAAATCATCATAGCTTTGTATTAAATTTGATCTTATCATCATTCTCAATCATTGTCATGTACTCGGTAACTTGCTTTGAAACTCGGTAACTAACTTCGTTCACTGCTCGGTACCTAACTCATTCTTGGTGCTTTTTAACTGAAACCAACTAATATAACTCTATACTGAATGACTCTATCTAGCTTGGTAGAGTAACTATTTTCAGTCAGAACTTAACTCTTTGCAATCTTTGAATTAATCAATCAAATATACCGACTTGGTAACATCAAATATATAGTATAAAACAACTATATCGACATTACTTCATCATTGTATGATCTATATTTGACATCCATTTAACTTCTCCTTCTTAAGATATGGTAACTCAATAAAAAACGGTAATCAATTGCTTGACATCAATGACAAAATAACAACTGATCTAACCATTTCTACAAACATGTATACCTATTATTACTCGATCCTCATCATCTCCATTAGTTGATGTTAGAATTTGTAATCTTTCCTTGGTGTATTTATAAACCAAGGTTAGACTATTAATCTTTGTTGTAATATATTAGGATATAAGCCAAGGTATCCTAATATACTTCTTTGTCTTCTTTCCACTAC
>MU225714.1:434150-448417 GCA_018584345.1 Thuja plicata | reverse complement strand
TTGAGATTATTGATTCACCCCACCCCCCCCCCTCTCAGTAACCTTTCCTATACCTACACTTTTCTCTTGTAGGACCACATAAAATCGAGTGAACAAGTTGTAAAGTTTTAGTATATGAGTGTTATTTAGAGCCAAAACTTATTTTGCTTTGTTTTCCAAGTTAACAACCTTCACAAAAACTATTTTTTGGTTTATGTATGAGCACGACATACCTTCCACATTATGATATCTATTTAGCTTAACTAGATTGTCAAAGTTCAAGTGTCCAATCCTTTTGTTCCATAACCATTCTTCTTTTGCCTGCCCAAGAAGACAAATATTGTCACTGTTGGAATTAATGGGAAGTAGTACTGAGAGGGGAGGGGTGAATTAGTACCTCTAAAAATTTTATCACCTTACACAATTTATCATTAGTAATCATTCAATTCTGATTTACCAATCATTATTGTTATACTTTCTTATATGTCTATTGTTTGTTCACAATCTTTAATATTTTTCATTCATGAAATTGACAAACACATAAAACAAGATATGGTATCACGGAAAACTCCTGTTAGGAAGTGAAAACTGTGGTGGGGATGACACCCACAAAACTTCACTATCTGCAGAATGGAAGCGAGTCGGTTAAGGCTTACAATTTGATCACTTCTGATTATCTACCCTGTTAAGAGTATTAAGGTGGAGACCTATTAAGATCTACTCCGTTAAGAGGTTTAGCAACACTAATTTAAGTGTGCACTTAGTTATGAGATTTACAATAGGATGGTTAAGCCCACCTTTCTTGAAAGGATTTCATTAGTGTACTACACCTGTTAGAATGAGTACAAATGTTGACCTGACTGTATGCAATCTACTATTGCTGATTTACAGATCCATTAAAGCCTTTACAATAATAATATCACCTTAAGTGATTGATGAATACCTTTTCTCTGCTTGTTGGTAGCCTCTGTTTTGTTCTTGAAAATTGATTTGAATATGTTTGTGTTCTTCTGCATGAATTCTTTGTCTGTTCTTTAGTTTCTCTTCGTGGCTACTATCTTCATTGAACAACTACCATTCTCAATGGATTGAGCACCTACTTATACAAGTGTTTGACCTATCTTGGAATTCATGATTTACAATGTTAACTCTTAGATCCAAGGTTTATAACTTGACCTTGATCTTTAGTTTGCATGTTTTAAAGTAGTAAAACAAATTAAAACAATAAAGATTACATTGCTTCCTCCGCACATAATGGATTTAAAAGCAAATCAAGAAATTATAAATACAACTTCAGTGATTTATCTGATGTGGAAAGTCAGATCCACTTTTTGCAGGATGTAACTGACTGTCGGTTCTTGGTTATCGGTTTGAACTTGCAGTCTGTCAGTGTTCCTTGACTGAACTGTTCATTGGGTTCCATGTATCTGTCAAGCACCTCTCTTTTATGTACTGTCAGTACCATTGTTGTTACTCATCGGGTATCATTTACCTTTTTGTCATCGGGTAACACTTAATAGTGTTTGTCGGGTAACCTTGGCATCAGATAGTGTTGTGCCCTGTCTGTCAGTGTAGAGTAAACTGATGGTGCAGATCATGTTTTTCTTCTAAGTATACTAATGGAAAAATATAATGCCTTCAATCTCCCCCTTTGACATTAGTATCAAAAACCGATATGTGCATAATACTGAAATTATTACACTATATTTATATCCTCGTCATAATATGACTCCCCCTTACTGTGTGCTTCAGTATAGTGTATGTATATATACATGTATACTATTTATTCTCTGAGTGTATATTATTTCCCCTTTCTTCCACTATACATATGATTTCCTCCTTTAATTGAGGTGATGTACATATCAAATTCCCCCTTTCTTTGATACTGATGACAAAAATGTACAACTTACAATATGTCAAAATTGTGACAAAAATGTGTAACTTACAATGTGTCAAATACATTAGAATGGATAATTTTGATATCTTCCATTAGTTTCTCCCAATTTTCTTTCAACTATTCTAGGGCCATGTGTTGCAGCTCTAGTCTGGCGTGCATATCATAAATGTTGTCTAGTATAGACATTTCAGGGGTGGCAATTAGAGTACTTGCCTGTGTCATATTTTGTTGCAAGAGTATAAGTGTCGATAAGAGCTCAACTTGGAGATTATTGACCTCATCTCTACAAACTGAATATATTGTCGTTGTTTCCTATCTTGTATGATTTTTTAATTATGCAATTTAAGTGCTTCTTCTGTGTTGGCTAGATCTGGTGCACTGGACTGAAGATCAGCATCTATTTTTGCTATCTTGTTGGTATACTCCTTATTGAGTTGATCTAAAGTGCACAATTTCTTGATTAAGGTAACATCTTCTGATAAAATTGGAACAATTGTACTTACCAATTTAGATAGCTTGACCTTTTTCAATGTAACTTCTTGGTTTATCTTCTCTGAGAGCTTGAATTTGTATTTTTGTTCAAGTCTCTCTTCCATTGTCTTCTCAGCATCGGTATTCTGAGATGTTATTGCATCTGTTAGTATGACTAGTTGATCAATAATTGGGGCTTGTTGATCAATATCTATGTCTGGTACAATTTGTTGAAGTATCTCCCTTGCTACTTCTAGTACCTTGGCCTCTTTTGCTGCTCTCTTCATCTTGTCTTGAATGGATTTTCCCTCACAGAGCTTTGCATATTTTGTTAAAGCTATCGGATCCAATGTTCTTGAATCACAGACTGGAATCTCAATGATTTCATCCAGTGTTACTGGATTTTTATTCTTTCCTTTCTTCTTCTTTTAGATTTGAGGGGATGCAGATGTATGAACTACCATAGCTAGTTCATTTGTTTGCTCTAAATTGCTTGGGGGAGGTTTTTTCGATGATGCATCTAGTGTTTTATGCTCTGTGAGCACCTATCAGTTATGTGAAGATGTCTCTTTGTTAACCCTTGGTGTTTCTACAGAATGTGCTCCAGATTTGTTTTCAATCTCATCCTTCTTTCCTTTTTCACCTTTCTCTGAAGGCTTGTCCCCTGTTTCATTTTGAGCATTTTCTTTATTCTGATAAGTAGATGCATTCTTCTGATCATCGGTGGCAGATTTCTTTGTAGTAGTATCTGTTGTCCCTTTGGTTTCTTCATCACCCTTGTCTTTGGGTGTTCTTGTTTCCTTTTAAATTAATCCCTCATTGCCCTCTAGTATGTTTATTGCCTTCATTAGGACAGGCATGTTACTTTGAGTTGCTGCTTGGGCTTTGTTAGTATTGGTGTCATGCTCATCGGTTAGTGCCTTGTCAGCAGTGACATCCTCATCCTTTTGTATATCTTGTGCAGGTTCTTGCACTATTGGGTGCATGAATAATGTGTCCTCCATTTGTTCATTAGCAATGTCAACTATCTTGCCATCTAATGTCTTCAGTACTTGATGGCTTTGTTGATCCTTGAGTGTGATAAATATCACACCATCTTTCTTCTTTGGATCATTGTCAGAATCATAGTGAGTGATATCTTGGATATTATCATCCATGCATGTATTTAAGTTAATAGGCTCATCATCACTTTCTTGATTGTCTAGAGAAATATGCTGAGGAATTGCATTATATGTCTCCTCCTCTCTGTGAGGTGTGTTTGTGAGAAATAATTGCTTCTCAACATTTGTTGACTCTGTTGGTAGATCTAGGAGATGTCTTCATTTGGTTTCTGTCATTGAATCTAGTTCTATAAACTTGCTCTCTAGTACTTTGTATGCCCTTAATTTGGCTACAAATTTACTTGAGTGCTTCTTTAGTACTTCTTGTATCTCTTCAAATTTGGATTCAGGAGGCATAAGTCTCACAAGAGCTCTTTCTCTTGCTTCTCTTTCTGTTTTCAAGGCATATGACCACTGTTGGTATACCATTTTACCTAGCTCTTCAGGTATTTGATTTACAAATTCAGCAGGGGAATATTTGTTTTTAATCATTGATTTTATGACTGCTTCCTGTATTTTATTCTGATCCTTTGAATTTAGTGTATCCCACTGCTTGATCTTTTTATCAGTCATTGTGCCATGGGTAGCAATAGATTTGGCAGCTTCATCTACCATTTGGTTTCTGAAGTTCTTCTTTACTACATCTGGTTCATCATCTTTGGTGTCATCCAAGTCAGCCTGTGTCCTGACAAACCTTTTTCTCTTCTTTGGTGGTGTGGTTTTGACAGGTTGTTGTCTTGTTCTTTTTGCTAGCTGCTTCCTTATATAGGTCCTTACTTGACCTTTCTTAAGTGGAGTGGTATCGGTAGCAGCAGTTTGACTTCATGTTATTTGCTTCTTTGTAGGAGGTGGAGATGGAGGTGTATCAGATTTAGTAGCCTCTATATCTGATTTATTTTCTTCTATCTCTTTACTGATAGTGCCCTGTTCATCGGTTTCCTCTTGTTGATACTGCTCTTCTTCTAAGACTGATAAAATCTTCTTGAGATTCTTAATCATTTTAGCTTTCTTGTTTATAGTCTTCTTGACTTTTAGGCCATGTTTTATTTTAGATATGGCCTCCTCATATGTTCCAAACCTTGGTTGTTTCTTATCAATGGGCTCATTGAGTAGTGCCTCAATTGCCCTTGTAGCTAGATCAATATTGATCTCATAGTCTAATGATGATAACCAAGCTATTCTTGGTACAACCGGTTTGATATGTGTGAAGTCTGTGTCTGCCATGAAATATATCTCATCTTTGTGTTTTTCAACTAGTTTCTCAGGAATCCTAGTTCTTTCCATCATCTGTTCCTTGAATTCAAGGAAGTATGCAGACATGACGGACTCAAAGTTGTCTCCTAGTGACTTAATCAGTTCACTAATCTGTTGGGTTACTGGTTTGGTAGAGTCCCATACAAATTTTCCTACTGAAGGAAAGTATTAGATTGAAAATAGAAAAATATACATATGATAAGTGATCCAAACTTACATGTGTTTCTCTTTGAAGACCTGATTTTGATCATATTTTCATCAAGTTGTTTTAGTAGGATCTCACACATATCCATCTGAATTCCCTTTGTTACAATCTTGTAAGCTATGCTTACTGCTGTTGTAGAAATGTTGTTCATTCTGCTAGCATGAAAATTTTTGAAACCTATAACACATGCACCAAATTTTAACTCTTCGTCAGTGATTGTGTTTACTTTGAGACCTCTATTGTCTCCTTCTGCATTGGTGAGTTTTGTAACTTCTTTCATGGATGGATTCTTGTGTGCCCTAGGCTTGTCGGTTATCAGATAACCAGTGACAACATGAAGAACATCCTTTGTTATTTTCTTGGGTTGGTCTATCCGTAGTTTTTTTTCATGCATCCTACTCAAGACTAACTTAATCCATTCTATCTTGAATTCCCTTGAGAAATGTAGGGCATTGGTTAACCCTTTCACCTCCAAGTGTTTGTGTTCTTCTTTCAGTTTTCCTTCAGCATCACATAGATTCTTATAAGCTTCATCCATTTCTAGATCACCTATCTCTGCAATCTTGTAGTGAATGTAAGACCTAACATCTTCTATGAGAAAAACCCTAGGCAGGATTTTTGAAAATGCGTTGACTTCGTCGGGTTTCGATGCAATTTCTCGACAGATCTTGTATTTAGGCTCTACACATGTGCTATTCTTGATTAGTTTCACCACATTCTTGTTTTCATTCTTCAACTTAGTAGTTATGGATGTGGTTGCCATTATTTTTCAAGTACTTAGGGTTTTCTTGAAATTAGGGCTTTCCTTGACAAAACAGTAACATAGATCTTTTGGTGTCTTTGGTACTTACTTTGATTCGCAATGGTGATGAGGAATCTATTCTCTGTGTGCTGAGTTGATTTGTAGATGCTTCTACTCTCTGCTCTTTAATCTCTTTGATGTCACTCTGCTTTCTCTTCAAATCGCGGGTGAGAAATGAAGTTGTCCCGTTGACTATTTATAGAATTTTTGACCTAAGTCCTTGTTAATAAATGCTCAACAACTCATCAGGACGAGAAGACGGGTTTCGTTAGGAGAATGTATCCAATCATCGTCGGTGAAGATATGATTCTTAGGGAATTTGTTTAACCACTTTGATTTTATTGACAGATATCGGTGTTCTTTCACGACTACTTCTAAACTTTGCCTTTTTACCGACGGTCGTCGGGTTAAATTGGCAGTTTACCATATTCACTTAGAGGATCGACAATTCCCGGTAAGCGCAAACAACTCATTATTGTGTTCACCGATGATTTTTGGTAAGTGTTTACCAATAGTGTTGCATTCTTAGATTAGTAACAAGTAAAGTAGTATGCATCTTTGGTTCATGCAGATTTTGATTATCTATCAATTTATATAATGGAACTGATGCAAAATATAGCTTGGTATAGTGCAGTTACATACTTACTTGTTTAGTTCAAGTGCAGTTAGTGGTGTCACCAAATCCATTGGATGGGGTGTCACCATTTTCATTACTTGGTCTAGCTTCATCATTTCTTGAAGCTTTTATCCACATTTTGTCTCTTTCCCTCCGGATATCTTCAATGGTGTTGCCATTGGGATATATGCTTGTTTCTGTTAATCTATCTTTGCAATCTTTCTTGAGATGACCAATTTTGTGACAGTGTAAGCATGCCATTCTGGGTTTTGACCAGCCTCTAGACCTTTTGGTCCATGCTCTCATGTAGTTTACAGCAAAGTGACCATATCTACCACATGTTGTAATCCCATACATATTGATTACCAATTCTCTTTGGCTGATAAGGAACTTCTTTACCTTTTGGCTTCCATGCTTGCCTCTTCTTTTTCCAGCATTCTTCAGATGAGTGCCCATTCATCTTGCATGTAGGACAATATTTGTCCATGTAGGTTTCCTTCTTTGGCTTTTCTATCTTGCTCTTGCATTCATAAGCCTTATGTCCTTTCTTGTTACATTTATAACAGAATACTATGAATGAAGATGTAGGTGTAGATATAGGAGTACCTTTTATTTTACCTTTGCATGCATTTGATGTGTGTCCTTGCTTTCCATAGTGCTTGCATGTTTGCTTCCTTGGTCTTGGACTTTCGTAGACATTCTTTGGATTTGATGATTCTCCTTTTTTGGTAAAGCCTATACCATTGTTGTTGTTGACTCTTCGTTGTCCTTCAAGAAAGGCATCCATTATTTTATTGCTTTCTTTAGCCTTTCTGATAATCTCATTGTGTTGTTGTTGAATTCTAACCTCATGCTTTAGATTCTCATTTTCTTCTCTTAGCTCAATGATAATCTGTATTCTCTCAATGAGTTCCACATTTATTCTGTTTTCTTCTTGACTCATAAGGATAATCTGATTTGTGAGATCATGGTGATGCTCAACATGTATTTGAATTTCCATTTCCTTTTCCTGTAGTTTCTCAGAAATCTTCCTTCTATCATCAATAGCAAGTGTTCTCTCTATTCCATCTTGTCTGGCAGAACTCATCACATCAATCATTCTTACCATTTGGGTCTCTTGACCAATTTGCAACATCTTTATTTCCTTTGTCAGATGTAGGTTGATCTCCTTTAGATTTGTGATGTTCTCTTCTGATGTATCTGATATATTACTTGCATTTGATCCTAAAGTTTCAAAGAAATCTGGAATCTCTTCTTCTTGATAGTATTTTTCATTGTTCTGGGTAGCCATACCTTTTCTTTCATCCAACATCTCTCTCATCTTGATTCTTGCTTCTTTATACTGTTCATAGAACATCTGTATTTTAAGCTTTTTGTTCTCAATATTCTTATCAAGTTTGTACTTCTCCATTGTATGATCTTTTCTCTTAAGCCTTTAAGATTTTCAAGAAGATACTCAACTCTTATACCAATTGTTGGAATTAATGGGAAGTAGTACTAAGAGGGGAGGGGTGAATCAGTACCTCTAAAATTTTTATCAACTTACATAATTTATCATTAGTAATCATTCAATTCTGATTTACCAACCATTACTGTTATACTTTCTTATGTGTTTATTATTTGTTCACAATCTTTAATAGTTTTCATTCATGAAATTGACAAACACATAACACAAGATATGGTATCACAGAAAACTCATGTTAGGAAGTAAAAACTGCAGTGGGGATGGCACCCACAAAACTTCACTATCTACAGAATGGAAGGGAGCCAGTTAAGGCTTACAATTTGATCACTTCTGATGATCTACCCTATTAAGAGTATTAAGGTGGAGCAATGTTAAGATCTACTCTGTTAAGAGCTTTAGCAACACTAATTTAAGTGTGCACTCAGTTAAATGAGATTTATAATAGGACGGTTAAGCCCACATTTCTTGAAAGGATTTCATTAGTGTACTACACTTGTTAGAATGAGTACAAATGTTGACCTGACTGTATGCAATCTACTATTGATGATTTACAGATCCATTAAAGCCTTTACAGTAATAATATCACCTTAAGTGATTGATGAATACCTTTTCTCTGCTTGTTGGTAGCCTTTGTTTTGTTCTTGAAAACTGATTTGAATCTGTTTGTGTTCTTCTGCATGAATTCTCTGTCTAGTCTTTAGTTTCTCTTCATGGCTACTATCTTCATTGAATAACTACTATTCTCAATGGATTGACCACCTATTTATACAAGTGTTTGACCTATCTTGGAATTCATGATTTATAATGTTAACTCTCAGATCCAAGGTTTGCCACTTGACCTTGATCTTTAGTTTGCATGTTTTAAAGTAGTAAAATGAATTAAAATAATAAAGATTACATTGCTTCCTCTGCACATAATGGATTTAAAATCAAATCAATAAGTTATAAATACAACTTCAGTGATTTATCTGATGTGGAAAGTCAGATCCAGTTTTTGCGGGATGTAACTGACTGTCGATTCTTGGTTGTTGGTTTGAACTAGCAGTCTGTCGACATTCCTTGACTGAACTGTTTGTCGAGTTCCCTATATCTGTCAGGTACCTCTCTTTGCTATACTGTTGGGTAGCACTGTTTTTACTCTTCGGGTATCGTTTACCTTTTTTCATCTAGTAACACTTAACAGTGTTTGTTGGGTAACCTTGGCATCGGATAGTGTTGTGCTCTGTCTATCGGTGTAGAGTAAACCAATGGTACAGATCATGTTTTTCTTCTAAGTATACTAATGGAAAATATAATACCTTCAGTCACATCCATTAGTACTTGTAAAATATTTAAGATTGTAAATTTTTCCTTTGGTCCTTTTACCTGCTACCACCAATTTGCATGATTTCATTTTTATTTTGCAGCCTTGATCATCAAACATTATTGCATAACCATTAACATAGATTTGGCTAACACTTAGAAGATTATATTTTAGTCCTTCTACAAAATATATATCATTGATAGGCATATTGTCACTTATCATTAAGGAGCCTAAACCTTTAATCTATCTAGAAAAATAATCACCAAAACTAACACATCCACCTTCATAACTAACTATCCAGATCTTCTCTTCCTTAACTTCATATTGTAGTAGCTCCACATCCTTTTCACCAACAACATTATACTTCTCATTTTTCTTATCAATACCTTGTTTACAATTGTTTTTAAAATGAATAAGGTTATTGCAATAAAAACACCAAAGATTATGCATCCTATTAAGAAAGCCTTCATAACCAAATCTGGAATTTATTCTTAAAGCAACTACACAATTATTAACTTTATGTCCAAGCTTATTACAATAGAAGCAATAGCCAACAAAATATGAATTAGGTTGAAAAAGATCTCTTTTACCGACAAACGTTGTATTCTTACTTAGATTTTGTATTTTTCTTGCATCTTTGGATCTTATTCTTTGCATGGAAACTCTGACTTAGAAGAATTTTTTTAATATTTTTTGCTCTCCACATGATCTTTGAAATCTACACACTTGAAACTAGATTTTGAAGATGATTGTTCTTGACTGCTACTACAACTTCCTATCAGATCAGAAATAGGATTGCACACATGTCTAATTAGTTTATTGTCACTTTCAAATATTTTCAACTTCTTCCTCATCTTATCTATTTCTACTTCAAGAGCTTAACATTCATTTAGTTTCATTTCCAACTATTCTCTAGAGACATCCTCTATTTTCCTTTCTTCCTCCAGTTGAACCTTCAAAGTGTTGATTAATTGTTCTGAATCTTTTTCTTTACTAATCAGATCCTCTTTTTCTTTCATAATATGATCTTTCTCTCTCAATTATTTTTACCTTATCTTACTCAACCTTTTTTTTGTCTTCTTCATGTGAACTTTTCAAATCTGCACTAGTATGTTCAATTGCCATGAATAATATCTCTCCTTCTTCATTATAAATATTAGAGTCACATATTAGAGTCACTATCTAACATACTAGTATGAAGACTTCTTTTGTTACCCTTGAATGCAATTTATTTTGCCCCATCATCACAATGATAGATGTTTTTGAGTTTATTCCAAACTTCATAAGAGTATTTACAATGCATTACCTTGATAGCCACCTCTTTGCTCAAGAAACTCAAGATGGCATGCCTTTCTCTAGTATCTATCTCAAACTCATTCTCAACATCAGCATTTATAAGAAAATTTCTATGAACATTATACTCATTAACAACATAATTCCACACATCAACACCTAGAGACAACATATAAGTTTGCATCTTTAGTCCAAAACTCATAATCAAGACCATCAAACAAGGGACCTTTTGAACCACATGAACTACCTTGAGCCATAATTTAAAATTATTCCTCAGCCAAGACCTACCTAAGGTTGGTAGACCAATTACAAGGCACTTGGCTCTTATACCACTTGTTGGAATACGAATATCACTGAGAGGGGGGTGAATCAATTATCTATTAAAATATTAAAAAGAGATATTGGCTCAACAAATCACCTTTAGTTCAACATAAGATATATGTGCAACAAATGGTAAGACAACATAAACAACATAGCATAAGACAAAGCATAGGTACACATATACATCACTTGACACAATGTTTTATAGTGTAAACCCGCTAAGGGTAAAAAACCACTTTATCAATACTTTTTATTATGCATCACTTAGAAAAAATGGTGCCTCACATAGCATACATTATGGCCTCAATAGCCAAGGTAATACCTCACATACCATGCCGAGCCTCACATAGCCAAATTGTATCACTAGAAAAAAAATTACCTCACATAAAAACTTACAGAAGAACCCACTTCCTCATCATTTAACAGAAATAAAAGTTCAATACAGATGGATACTATGTTTCCATACAATTCATATTACAATATTTTCTCATCACAAATTGATCAAGATTATACCAGTCATTCCTTTCAACACTGTGTACTCAATAATGTCATTATGCTTCTTTCCTGCAAAAACTAATGACAAACATGTCATCATACTACTATCATGTATGTGGTCTCAATGGTATTGTCCTGCATCTTCAATCAAATCCGCAGCCTAAATCTTGTCACAAAACTTCTGCAAACTGTTATTCACACACTTGTTCAAGACCATGATTATGTTATGCATACTCTGTAGACCCTGCTCTGCAAAATATTTTGTAAACTTATCACCAAGAGTATCCTCAATCTTCTGTCACTGTGTACAACATCTTCTTAAAATCAACTTCTTTTCTCATTCCAACAATTCCTTTATCTTTTCACTATAACAAAAAATATGTCTTTCATGTCTATATCTCTGCACTTTCACTTGATCATCCTCCTATACAATAGAGTCAATGTTAAGTAGGTTCAAAAGAGTTATAAAATGTGACTTCTCTCTTCAATGATAAAATCCCCATTCCTTGTTATAACTAGTCATGCACAAGATTGAATGTTCTCTGCATACTGTCTCACTGTGTGTTCATATCTTCTGCATTACACCATCATCTTCCACTCGTATCTACATGTATTCTATTTACATTTCTCATCAATCATGACACTTTCATTTGATCAGCCTTATGCATAATTTGTCCATGTTAAGATGGTTTGGTCTATTATAAAACCGTGAGCTATAACTTCAAACTAATTATTTTCAACTTATTCCAAAACCGTTGTTTTCAAATTCAAAAAATATTTTTTCCTTTGTTGGTTCATTACTTAGATTGAAAATCAAAACATTATTGACATAATCTCAATCGGTTGTTTAAACATAATGTATAACCACTTTTATGTTTGTAAACCCGATACAATAGAGGAATATGAAAAATGGCCATTGTGAAATGATTAACCCTTATCAAGCCATCAAGTTACAAAACTTTACCTAATCATTTCACCAACCATTTTATGGATTCGAGTCTCTAACTTGTTGTCAACATACACAAAGTTCCTATCGCTATACACAAGACTCCTGTCACCCAAGCTAAAAGAAGTAATTTACACTTTAAAACATAATCAAAAGCACAAGACTTTAGAAGCGTATTCACCCAAGTATAACAACTACAAGAACTTATATCAAAGATAAACATTATGCAAGATAAGTTCACAGTAAAACATGATTTTTTATGATATTGAACAATAAAATTTAGAATGTAAACATAGTATATAAATCACTTTTCTCTTGAATGTTTTCACAAACTTAATAGAACAAGAACATATTGGTGTCTCATGTTAATCACCAAAACCATCATTAACACCTCTGATCTTAACAACTCACTAATTTTTCAATTAATTACCAACTAACATGTTTATCAATCACTTATGAATAACACCAACTTATGAGAATCACCAACCAGTTAATACATGTTAAAACATATCCACTTGACTAACTCTTCCTGTCACATTTTGAAATCAATGACAAACATGCCAAAGTCAATAGAAAAGGAACATCCAAAAGATTTTAAGTGAAGAGGGAGAAGCAGAGGAAGAGACCAACAAAAATGAAAGTAACCCCAAGCAATCCCTTAGATTGGCCACTTGCTTCGCGGAGAAAGGAAAATTGAAAAACTTGGTTGAATATGATACAAGGGAGGATGACGAGAAGGAAAATGAGAATAATATTGAAGAGGAAAGGAAGAGAGAGGGCACTGACAAAGAGGGGGGAAAGTGTTAGGGTTTGACAGAACTGGAACAATATAAGAATAAACAATTATACACAGAAACAATAGAAGAAAGAAACTAAACACAGATAACATACAGATTTAACATGGTTCACCCAAAACCTGGGCAACATCCACCTACACAGTCATCCAACCTTTCTTATTATCCAGCAAAAACGTACACAACCTTACAATGCATTATACATCTCAAACGCTTATAACATGCATTTTAGGGCAACCTCTAAAATCAAACATTTTAGGGTTTTACATGTCACCACAATATCAACACCTACTACATGATCAATCGCCACAATATCAACAGAAAGGAGGGTGAGATGGAAAGCTTAGATAAATCCATTAAGGACAACTCCACCCATATTTTTGAGAACATAAAAATAGGGTCAATTGATCTAACCCATAAAATATTGTCGAAGGAAGAGGAGATGAACAAACTCAAGGCAGAAAATACCTATAAATTTCGGAAGGAAGGGACATGTTCTGAATGTAAAAATATTGCTAATAAGTTGGAAAAGGTTAAATCTAGGGTCACAAACGTTGAAATAAAGTTGGGGAGTGTCTCTCGATCCAGCCTGAGGATAATGCACAGTTCCACTACCTCCATGTTCTTATTGTAGAAGAAGATCCTAGAGATTGTTGAGAAGGACAAAGGAAATTACAAGGAACTGTTTAAGTTTCTCACCTAATATTGGTCCAATGTGCTCCACCAAGAAAGATGTAAAATTAAGGATGTTTGTTAGGATTAAATATCCTTTAGTTTTTGTGTTAATAATATTTATGGCCCTAGTTGGCCTTATGTTAAGACTATTTATAGTTTAGATATTGTTTATGGTCCTAGGTGGCCTTATGCTAAAATTGTTTATAGTTTAGATAACTTACTAGACTATGGTTCCAGAGTTAAAACTTGCACTTATATTATGCTTCTATACTAGGTTAGTTTTTTATGTTAGTATGTTGATAATGTGCTAGAATTGTTTTTATGGTGATGACTTTATGCCCTTTGGGATATTGTTTATGGGAACAACACCCTTGTTTTTTTTCTTATTAATATTAAAAACATAATATAATGAATAATTGATATTTCTTTTTATCTCAAGATAATTTTGTTAGAATTAATCTTTCCTTGGTTGAAAATATGTAATTAAAAGGATAAACCAAGGTATCCTTATTTGTACTTGTCCCCTAGTCCAAGTAGGAGGACATGTCACTATTTTGTAATTCCTTTAATAAGGAAAATAGATATTCCTCCTTAAGAGGAATCACACATTTGTCACACACACAATATGAATGTGGCATCCATAGGAGAAGG
>MU225714.1:375807-413048 GCA_018584345.1 Thuja plicata | reverse complement strand
TATGAAAATAAATATGAATCTAATCTATATGAAAAGCCATGGATGCAAGAAGAATGAGACAAGAAGAGAGAAGTTGCAATATCCAAGCTCAAATGCTCAAATGCTCCTCCAAAATTGCTCTCCAAACTTGCAGCATAACAATACTTAAAAATTCTCTATCTCAAAATGAGAAGGAGAGGTCTCCTTTTAAAGGAAAGTGAACGATTGAGATTAAGAGGCAAAAATCAAAGGCCATGATTAAGAGGCAAAAACCCACCACTTAAAAGGATGTGATGAAAAAGAGATTTTTATTTAATTTATTTCCTTTTTCAACAAATAAAGTGCTTTAAGTGGGGATTTTTATTTATTTAATTAAAAGAGGGGTTTTCTTTCAATTAAATAAATTAGAAGAATTTTATTTAATCAAATGGAGGAAATTGAATTTAATTAAATAAGATGAATTTAATTAAAAGGGAGATTAAATATTTTAATTAAATAAAAAGAATTTTATTTAATTAAAAGGGAGATTAAATCTTTTAATTAAAAGAGAGGAATTTTATTTAATTAAAAGGGAGATTAAATCTTTTAATTAAATGAGAGGAATTTTATTTAATTAAAAGGGAGATTAAATCTTTTAATTAAATAAAAATGATTAAACCTTAGGAAATATTGAAATAATTGAATACTTGCATAAATTACAATTTGATCAAGGAAATTGATTTGAATTGAAAATGTTCCAAAGCATTGATTCAGGAAATTTGATAAATTGATAAATGGGGCCCAAAGTCTAGGCGACCATTTTAGGGTGCATACACAAATTACCTCTACCCATAACTTTTTACCTCTACCTATCACTTGGTGATCACTAAAATAGATCTTGATTCTAATGGCTCACCTCATAATGAGCCTTCATACCTAGAGCTTTTGATTATTAAACATAAGGCCGAGAGCCATGACATATTTAATAGAGCTATTTTATACATTTGTAGCTATGAAGGTATGAGAATGTGAATCTAAATAAGTGGAAACAATGCAACACAAGATGGATCCTTCTTTTTTTTTGGGGTCTACGAGCTCTCCTACGCATTTGGAGTCTATGTGTCCTCCATTGCGCTCGATGCCTCTTTCAGATCATGCGCAGACTAAGGCTGGGGTCGGATCTTCTCAGCCTGTGTTGGCTCCTCCTTCTGTGGAGCTGTCTACTTCTCCCACCCGTATTTCCGGCTCTTCTCTGTTGGTTAACACGGTTAGGGCTCCTATTGATGTGTGTGTGGACACTACTAGGGTTGTGGCAGCGGGTTCTTCCTCTTTTCAAGATTATGGTCCTACTACTGTTGTGGGACTAGGGGTTTCCTTTGCAAAGAATGTGTCCAAGTCTTCGGGGCTGGAGAAAGGGTTTAAGGTTTCTTCCCAGGTCTCGGTGTGTGGCTCCCTCTTGGTCAGGCTCTCTCCTGAGGTTGAAGGGAATTTGGAGAGCAGTACAGAGATTTATAAAGATCATGGATTGATATATTGTTTTAGCCCAGTTTCTGGCCCATCCTGCCCCTTTTGCATGATTGGGTTACTCGCATATGGGAACCATTTCTCTTAGGTACGGTTCATATTTTCCCTATGAAAAAGGGGTTCTTCGTAGTTAAGTTTGACCTAGCTATTGATAGAAAAAAGATTTTGTGTGAAAATGTTTTTAGCTGGGAGGCTGAGAAATTTATGCTTATGATAAAACCCTGGCACCCTGATTTTAATCCTTCTTTAGAAACCTTCTCTAAGATCCCTATATGGGTTAGACTCCCCAATCTCCCTCTTCATCTCTGGAAAGACTCCATCCTTGAGGAAGTGGGTGAGGCTTTGGGGGATTTTCTGATGCTGGACAATGATTCCTACAACATTTATCATTCCACAGTTGCTCGTATTTTAGTTGATCTTGATATATCGACGGGTCTTTCTGCTGATATCAAGATTGAATCAAATTTCGGATCTTGGATCCAACCACTTGACTATGAGGTTATCCCCTTCAGATGTCAAAAATTCTTTAAAGACTGGTCACATTTCCTCCCAATGTGACATGGAACAAAAGAAAAATAATTCTTCTCCCTCTTGGTGGAAGGGGGCATCCACAAAACATTATAGAGTTGATAAAAGTTCTTCTTAGACTGGGAAGAAGGATGATTTTTCTATTCCTCCAGTTGCCCCTGCTGGGTCTTTGGAGGATGTTGGTTTTGAGTCTGCTGGTATCCCCATAGCTCCTTCTGCTGGTGGGACTGCAAGTGGGACAGGGTCTGCTAGGGGACTGGGTCTGCTGGGGTTGAACCAGTTCGTTCGCTACTGGATGATGTTGCTGCTAGGATTGGGGGTGTTGGGTCGAATAGTTCTGCTGGAGTCTTGACTCCTACTTGTTCAAGTTTGGCAACTCATCTTACATACTATTCTTTGGTTGGGGGTATTGTTAGCCCGGTGCTGGAAATTACTTCTTCAGTGCTGGTTGGTAGCTATTCTGCTATGGACCCTTTGAGCAGGCAATTTGATGCTGGTAGAGTTGAAGAAGGTTGGGTCACTATAAAAGGAAAAAATCTTAAGAAATCTTCTTCTTCATTTGATATGACCCTTCGTTCCTAAAAGAAGGGGATGCGATGATTGGGCTCCTTCCTTTGGTGGGTTTTAGCTCGGGTTTGCATGAAGGTTGTTTTATGCAATGTTTCTTTAAGGTTGTGGGTGCCTATTGTAAAACCCTCGCTGTGGTCTAGATCCGATCCGTCTTGAGGGCTTTATTGTATATCTTTTGTGACTCTTTTGTACAAGGTTTTAGGGCCCCTTCAAAACCTATTTTAACCTTAATCAAAAAACAATGCAATACAAGATCCATTTAAATCATATTCGCATGCACTCACTAAAGGCTAAGACCTATGCATAAAATTAAATGATCAATAATAATGTCATACCAAATACCTTACATTGCTCCATTGTTTCTTTGATACTTGTTTGAATGCATGATGTAGGTTGTTCTCATATTTTCTAGTATAGCATTGATATCAGCATGATAATATGAACGTTTGATACTTGATTCTTAGATGCTTGATACTTGATAGATACGTTTTTTTATAATGATTATGCTAGCTTGCATGATAGATTGCATAAAAGATTTAAAGATAGAAGCACTTGGGTGTGATCTCAAAAGTTCTAAGGTAGAATAAATGAGTGAAGGTCTTATCTATATGCCTCATTTAAAATTTGACCAACAATATGTATTAATTAGACATATCAATGGATCAGAAAAATTGAGATATGATAGGACCTATAATTAGCACATGGATTGATGAAGTGGAAGAATAAAGAGGGTTTAATGCATAGAAAAATATAAAATATTTGTCTTGTTTATTTAAAATGATTTAATTATAGTAGACAAAAGATGAATTAATTAAACAATTAAAAATAAATTCAACTAATATAAAAAGAAAATGATAATGAGTTAAGTAAATAATTAAAAATAATTTAATTAATATGAATAGAAAAATTGATGAGATCATGATGAAATGACAAAATGAAAAATGCATTAGCCAATTTTAGATGTCTATGTTTCGACCCTCTTTGATAAATTACTTTTTATAATATTGTTTCAAAGAAAAAAGATACTACTAAAATACCCCAATGATATGATAGAAATAAGATGGAAGGATGGATGGATGTGGATGTCTCCTTGAGAAATTGACTAGAAAAAATTATTTTGAGTCAATCTCATGATAGAAAGGATAATATTTGTCAAAAGACAGTAGATGTGATTATGTGTAAGAAATATGTGACTATCATTATATGAAAATTAGCCCATTGATCAAATGTAAGGTGAATCGTATAAATGGATAATGAAATAATATGAAAGTGAGCAAGATGGATGGGACATGATAGGATGTGGAAGATAGATGGATATGTAAAATGGATGGATTTTTTTATGTTGTTTTGCTTTGCAGTATTTTATTAGGACAATGGGATATATGTTTAGCTAGGTATGGATAACCAAGGTGACTTTGATATTGTTTTGCATGGACTATGAATCTACAAATAATATACAAAAAAGGAATGACCATGCCCCATTCTCACTCTTTACAATGATATTGAAACCGAGTATTCCTTGAGCTTCCTTGGAATGGGACAAAAGAAAAGATCACAAGATGAAAAGATCAAATGTCAAACATCAAGATAAAATATTAATATTATGCTGACGAAAAAAATATATCTAAACAAGAAAAAAAAAAAGTAATGGCAAGCAAGTCTACAACCAACATTTATCTTCCCCAAAAACTAATCTTAGTGTAGATAGATGATGCTTAATATAGGAAAGATACTTTCATCAAGACCTAGATAGCTAGATAAAGCTTGATATAGGAACTATGCATCCATCAAGGCATAGCTAGATAGATACTGATGGATAATATAGATTAGCCAAGCCACTATGAAGGAAGTTGAGTCAAATTAGCATCAAGCTTTTGCTTGAATATTTTTCATTTTTATCTATTATATTTTATTAAGCTACATTATGTTGTAATGCAAAAAATTTACTATAATTTTTTTTTCATGATTTATTGCTATTAGATCATTAACTCCAATAATTGTGCTTGGACTTTTTAATGATTTTGTGATAAATTATTTTTTATTTATATTTTTTGTACTAATAAATTTTTATATTGATATTATTAACACATTTCTCTTAAGGTATATATCAAAAAAAAATTATTGAAACAAAGACATCTATGTGGAGTGCAATACATTATTTGGGACTTTTTCTAAAAATGTTTGTTATATTTTCTAAATTTTTGAATAACGATCATTGTTTTTTCATAATAGACCTACATTCATTTGTGCACGCGTGTGGTGGAGGGGGTAAAGTTAATAATAAGAGCTATATACATACAAAACGATATTTCTAAATGACTTTACTTTGATCTCTACAAGATAAAGTAATTTTTATTTGTTTTAGCATTTTATTGGAGATTTAATGCATAAGAGGTAAGAAGATTAGATCTAACCTCCTTGAATTAGACTCCTTTAGATAGAAGCTCTTTATGATTAAATTACCTATATGCTTGCAAATGTTATAGACTTGCAAATATATTTATTACAAATACTTAGACTCAAAAAAAGATAAACACAAAATTAGTCCATATTTATAGTTATTTTCAATGACATGGAAATAAATGAGCATAATATAAAAAATGTTCATGCTTCTTTCTTACGAATTGGGTCATGAAAAATGGCAATATATTTTTGTAATAGTGGACCACCACAGATGTTATATACACAAGTGAAATTTGCATAAAAGATGTAAATATTACATATAAAAATGAAATTCGCTAAAGAAGCACAACTTTGTGAATTGTATTGTTGTGAGTAATAAAGATATACAATTAAACAAATTCATGTTTTTTTAATTTTTAACTTCAAATTTTGTATTAATGGCCCTCTATTGTGCCAATATTGTCTTTTATTTTGCACATGAAGTAATCATTCAGTCACAAAAACAAAGACATATTGATGTTTAAATGAATTTATGTAAGTAGTACTATATACAACCATATTGTCTTTTATTGTGTACATATTAAAGGAGGTTAAGCTATGGTGTAATTGTGGGGACTCTATCTCAATGTACACCTTCACAATTTTCTGTTGTGGGGACTCTAAAATGTGATCTGAAAGTTGATACTGAAACTTTTACACAATTGAATTGAGAAATTTTCCTACAATCAATCATGAAACCAATTATACCTTCTGTCCAGTTATACCTTCTGAGACTGTGACAGAATAGTATCACTTTATTTTAATATTGAAACCTCTGACAGAACAATATCATTTTGTTAAGCCAGCTGTTGTGAAATTCTTGAGGTTGTTGAGCTATCTATCAGAGATTGATTGATGGGTAATAAAAGGCAGAAGCCCAATAGACTGGGACGACGACCAGAGATGTTTTTTCCCACTCTGTACAATCGACGTGGAGAATGCAGAAACCAGGCATTCATGAGATGGACCATATTCATGGAATGTAAGCTGTACATCTTAAAAGCTCTGACTGTTGACTGTGGGTGCGACAAAGAGGGGGCAATATCGAGAGTAAGAGCTGCATTGAATAATAATTAGGTGTCTTGGTTGCTGTGCATCTGTGCAAGGAAGGATGGATGTAAGAAACAGAGCAAAGCAAATCATGTTAATAATGATGGTGGGATCAGTATCAATTAGTACCATCAACTACTACTGTACCCTCTTCGATTCTACTGCTCACTGTACTCAATTCATTCAAACCATTTTATCTGAAACAGTCAATATGTACTCTGTCTCGTTTACTGTTGGAAGCCACAGATACAGGCGTGTGGACGTCAAGTTTAGCTTCAGAGGGAAGGTGTTATACATTTATTAAAAATGACTATTTGTTTGCATTTATGGTAACAACATTAGCCAAATATTTGATGCTTGGTACTTTGTAGAGCATGCTTTTAATGAGTAACGGACATTTGATGGTTGGACTTTGTTTTATATTGTTGGGAGTTGAGATTAATTGACTAGTGAGTGCTAAATTAAATGTTTTGTTACTTAATATTTGTTAATTTTAAATAATTGAATTATTTCAATGGTATATGTGAAGTACTGTCATAATTCGAGGATTCTTTAATCCACCTAAATATAGGTACATATCTTGGCATTGACACTTTATTTTGATTATGATTTTAAAATAATCTGGTAGTGTCAATGGGCCTTTGGTTGCTGATGAAGAGGACCAAGTCTTGCTGCTTGCAAAGGCTCCAGACACTATAAGGGATGAGGCGGGGATCGTGCCCCAGGCAGATTTTGGCACAATGGATACCCCTCATTTCTTGGCTCTTAGCCAAAGAGATTCCGAATCTTCAAAATAATAATAATAATCTGATAGTCAGTGTGCATATAGCTGTGTAAAAAAATTTCTTCAATTTTCCGGCTTAAACTACATTATTCACTATGAATCATGTAGTGCCATGCACAATAACATTTTGGACTATATAAATCATATGTCTACAATAATGTGATGGTGTCAAAATAATTAAGTTAATCATTATTTTGCATTTCATTAAAATTTAAGTAAGTTGGTGTTGTGATGAAGCATTACAAATTTGTAATAAGATATCAATATATATAATAAATAGAAGTATAAAATATTACACTTGTTGTTTTGTGTTTATTTCGAGGATATATTCAGACACACACATATATAGTGACAAATATCTTGTGTAAAATTAGGCTCATTCCCCTAAACTCTCATCGATCTTTAGCCTTACCTTGTCCTCACTCACATACACTCTTATGCATTCACCTTACCTACCATTTCTCATATGCATTTAAGCATGTATTCTATTTACTTGTTTGCCACTTAGATTTGATAGCTAGTCTATTGTAGGAGACTTTTATGATTGCAAAGGTGATCTCATAGTCGCAAACTTCTCTTCTTCCATTTTAAATTCATATTTGATTGACTAGTCTCATTAACCCTCCCACCTTGACCTACTAAAAGCATGTTTGGTACAATTTAGTCATATGTATCAGTATTATAAGACATTCAATGCATTCATTCTACTAATATCTTAGTCCACAAGAAAATTAAATCAGTTCATCCTAGAACAATTTAACAACTATTAACAACACATTTAATTTTTTTGGAAATATAAGAAGTAAAAAATTTGTATATTAAGGTGCTTGTCTAATGTTGATGATTTTATTTATTTATTGAGGATTGATTTTGAAGAACTTGACTCCTCAACAAACCATTTTTGGGATGGTTAAGTACTTGTTTGGGAAATTTGAAAACTAGTCAATACTTTTCAAATAAACAAGATTATTCTTATAAATTCAAACATTCATTTATGGCTTTGATTGTGTTTGTTTTTTAGCATCAATGTTTTGAATCACACTATGTGATCCATCATCAAGATGAGAGAGAGTGCATGATATGTATGAGCATAAGATATCTTGCACCCACTCTCATATCTTGCAAACTCTCTCTCTCTCTCTCTCTCTCTCTCTCTCTCTCTCTCTCTCTCTCACACACACACACACACACACACACACATCATGATGATGGATCACAGAGTGTGATCCAAAACATTGATGCTAAAAATAGAGACACAATCAAAGCCAGAAATGAATATTGAATTCAATTGGATTGTGGAAATCTGATAGTGTTGATATTCTTATGAAGTTTTCTCATTTTCCTAATGCTTCAAATGTTTGTGTGGGAAACATGAAAACCAATAATGATTATTCAAACAATTAAAATTATTCTTATTAAATTATCTTATCTCTCTATCAAAATTGGTATTTTATTTTAAGTCAATTAATTTAAACTTGGATTAAATTTATGTTAAATATTTTTCCGATATCATTTTAAGATTCTCATAAAATCTTTTGATTTAAGTGATCTAAATAAACTCAAAACTATTACATCAACTTCATATTTCTTAATAAGTTCAAAAGCAATAGCATTGTGTTATGGAGTAACAATTACAAGACTCCATTAAATTGAATGAACCTCTAAGGAGGAATATGGGGCTTCTATGACACCACATTTAAGAGAGGATCAAAAGTGCTCCTAAGTTTGTGCTAAAAGCTACTTCCAACTTTTTGTACTAAGGGAATAATCATAACCATGGAAAATAGATAACTGTGTTTTCTATAAGACTTTAATATTCAATTGAAATTTAGTCCTATTATTTTTTATCTATTCAAATTTATCTTGCCTTTCAATAGTGATGTCTTGACTAGAAACTTACTCAATCAACATCATCGAGATGCCCATGATTATTCCAAAGGATGCTAATAAATTCATTTCAAGATGGGAGAATTGTATAGCACATAAGAGAATACAAACATACTTTAGGAATGTTGTGAGATCCATAAAGATGTGGCATGTAGATTATTTATGCTAACCTTATAAATGATGTTCATTTATGATACCACCATTTAACAACTAATTCAATACATTCATGAATGAAACAAAAAAAAAAAACTCATTTGTGACTTAAGTAATAGAGAAAAGAAATCCAAATAAGGATCTTTTAGATCTCGCGGGTTTATAATAAAAGCCAAGTGAGTTCTTCCATGCCTTAATTTGGCTATTCAATTAGTGAACATTGCATTTCTATAGGATGTACATCTAAAAAATATTTTATCTTTGAGACATAGAGCTAGGTTAAATGATCTAATGATGTCTTATACGTAAAATAAGGGTAGATTAAACCAAATAATACAAGTAGTCACAATCTTCTTTATAACTAAATTTTTTTTCTAAAATTGAGTTTTTTTTCTTCAAATAGAATCAATACATAGAAAATGTTCTTTACTTGTTGCACAAAAAAAACACCTTAAATGACATAAAAATAATCCAGCATTCTTGTTACTATTAACCTTTGATGTTAATCATTGTACCTTTGTAATTAAAATTTTTAAATATATTTATAATAATCAACCTATATTTGAACACAAAAGAAGTTCAAAATGATCTATTGATAATTAGTAGACATTTTTAAAAATTACATATTATCTACAAAAAAATATGTTCATTTGGTCAAAACATTGATCAATCACCACTTTATGATTGGCACATTTTCCTCTAGGAGATATAGTGAAGACAACAAAGTGAAATGAAATCATAATGTAGACCCTTATTTTAAAATGAGATAAAACCTATACCTAGAAATCAATTATTGATCAACATTATTTCATATGTAAAATCGTTGTTTAACTTCTATTGCAATATAAAACCATTTTTCATAACAAAAAAATTACAAGTATGTTAGGAATATGCAGTTTTTAAAATTGTGTTACTTGTAAAATTGAAGAAATTCATATAAATAATTTATATTTGATTATTGACAAAAATAGAGTTTACAATCATTACTTTCAAATATAGAGTCTTATAAAAGAGATTTTATAATACATTTTTTTTTTTTTAATAGTTATGGTTTAAACAAAAAAATGTATTAAGTTGTTGTTTATAGATTGATCGCATGAATTTTTTGTATCAACATTTTTTATCACATTCCATGATCTATAGTTAGAATGTTAGAGAACATAAAGAAACTAAAAAAAATCATACAATGTTGAAAGAAAAATTCCACGTAATCAAATCTAGAAGTAATAACAGTATTGTGTCATGAATTATAGAAATCTATAACATTAACAAAAAAATACCTAAAATAAGAAAGAATGCATTTAAACAAAGGAGATGGTCAATGGAAGGAGAATGTTCATCTCACTCAAATGATTAGAACTTGTTCAACTTGTACTATAATCATGGAATAAAGTTGAAAACATAATTATTGCTTATGCTTACAAATATTTTCTTAGAAAATTTCTATGTGGTTAAAATAAGAATTTTGACTCTTTTTTGTTTGTAAAGTAGTTAGAAACTAACCTAGTGCCTATTGCGCGAAAAGAAGCCCCTTCCTTCATTCATTCAAGGATCAAGTTTGCAATTATGCTAACAAATTCATCTATGACCACACCCCAATGGTAGGAGAAGTGCATAGGAGCACATCAAATAATATACATAGATACTTTATGAGTAATATGTGACATCCATGAAGATAAGGTAGATCTAGACTCTTTTTATTCACCATTATAAGACAATGCTCATTTATGGTACCACCATAAATAGAAAGTAATTTAATACATTCATGGGTGCAACTATATACAACTCTATTATGCTTTAAGTTAGAGAAAAAGAAAAAACTTAAAAAAAGGATTTTTAGATCTCATGGGTATGAAATATGAGACAAGTGAGTTCATTCCTTCCATAAGTTGGCACTTCAATTAGTTCCTTGTGTTTCAATAGGATTAGGTTATCAATGATTGGGATATTTTTCTCTTGCAAATTTCTTTCTGGATCATGGATCTTTGGGTTTTACTAGGGTTTTTCCTTCTTCAATAACCTACACAGTGTTGGGTTGGTGTAGAAAAGGGTAATCTAACCACTCTTAACAAACATGTGGCATATGCCATTTTTTCTCATTAGTTTTGGAATGATTATCCAGATGATTTTGTGTGTCTATGAAGTTACATGAGTTAATATTAATGTGTCACATTGCTAGTGGTATGTGTGTCTAGGCATCTAAGCTTGTTTATTATATTTATGCATAGTTTATTTTCAAGTAACTAAGATCACATGGATTGTGTAGAAGGTATCTATGTTACCATGATGTCATGTAGCACCATGGTGGTAGCTCCATCTTAGGTGGTTAAGGTGAAAGAAGAAAGTAGTGTTGTATAGTGTATTAAATGTGGTGGGATTAGTTTTCTTCCTTGTGCAATTCAACTTTGCAAATGTTTATATGCTACATAATAAATTTGGGCATGCAAGATGCCTTATTTTGATTGGGATAGAGGAATGAATAAAGTCTTAAGGATTCAATTTTATTTTTTCATATTATTTAGGTTCCTACTACAATTATATAATTATGTTCAAATAACTACACATTTAGACAAATATTTCTCCTTTTTATAAGAAAAATATATAATAAATTGTTTATATATAATTAAACATTATTACCTAATTAAATAAATTGAAAGAGATATTGATCTAAAAATTATAATAAATAACATCAAAATCTTAAAAAATAAAGTGTTATTCCTTGTCTATTTTTCATCTTATATTGCATACAAGTCAAAAAATAAAAAAAATTATCATTAACATTTCTATTATATATTTTATCTAGAACTAAATAATTGAGACAAAACGTATGAGTGATATGGGTGATCCATCAAAGTAAAACTTGGCCATATTAATGTATGTTACAATTTGAGTGTAGACTAATGTTCTTTCAAGTTAGAAATATGATGTTGTTTTGATACTTAGAAAATAATAAATAGAAGTGTAAGGAAATGGTCAATATTGTAAAATGATTTTATTATGTTCATGAGTAAAAACCATGTGTATACTTTATTTTTAATGTCAATTCAAGTAATTCATTCTATTCCATCACTCATATTCACTTAGATTTATCACTTAAACTTTTAGAAAAAAAGAACTTGTTCAAGGACATTTGTAAAAAATGTCATATCAAAATTACTTTTTATCTTTTACTTTTTAAGATTGTGAATCTTTCTTGATAGCTTAGTTTCAAAGAAACTTTGGAATCTAATATAAAATTAACATTTTGGTAAATAATCAAAATAATATCTTCAAACAACTTCATGATATACATTCTTCAATCAAAACACTCTCTTCTTTAGTTCAATCAAATGATATGCTAATGCATGTGCAACATCCATAACACTATCATTGTTATGATGACAAAATAAAAATCAAATGTTGTACTACCATTATTGAGAAATGAAATGTATATGCAGCACATGATCGCATGTATCTTTCTTTATCTTATAAAAAATTGGAGCCACATATAATTGGGAGTTAGAATATCTCAATTGAAATTGTTCATGCTCATCTACCATATGACTAAAGTAATAAAATAATTACACTCCCCACAATTGATGAAGCTTACAACTCTTGCAATGCAGTATGATTATATATTAACAAAGCTCTTTCAAAGCCCTTATTTTTTTTATATAATAGTTACTAGAATAATAATAATAATAAAATATACTATGACACATAACACATGTTTCTTACTTCTTAGATAATATCAAAAGCTACATCTATCTAGCTACACTTTGTTCTATGTTTCAAAAATACAAACAAATTGCACAGTGTTGACAATTTTCATGCAAAAGTATATCTATAAAAGTTATCGTCACCTCTAAATCAAATTACACTCATTGAAATTAATCAATAGAATTTTAGACGATGCATCTCATAGAATTAATATGTTGTAGCTTTACCTCCTTTATCTCTCATTTTCTCATTTCTATCAACCCCCCTTCTCTCTTTCATGCTCTATTTCTCTTTATATATTCCCTTCTTTGTTTCGAATGGATTTAAATAGTGATAAATCAAAGAAAAATAAAAATTGAAGTTTATAGGTACCTTTTCTTCAAAAGAACAAGTTGGGTCTATTTTCACGTACACTACTTGTCTAAGAGTTTTTTTGCTATAGTTATTTTCTAATGTATGTAGAACATGTATAGCTTGACAGATAATAGTTCTCCCAATACATATTTTCAAGACAATAACACACAACAATTTACAATTCTAAAAACTATGAACATTTCATCTTATTACAAAAGAATGATCTATTTCTACCATATCGCTATCAACTTCAAACACACAATACAACATAACTTAACACTAAAAATACTTTGGGAGAATCAAGTCTATGCTATATGGTATCCATCAAATATCAACCTCTATTGAGGACCTTGCCACTTTGCCTATCATTTTTTTTTTTTTTTGACAAAAAGTAATCAAACTTTATAACATTAAACTTGTGATACTTAAAGTAGAATTAGATCATTTACATTGTGAACTTAGATAGATAATTAGTACTTAGAACATAAAATTCAAAATAAACAAAATTTATGTAAATTCAAATATGACACATTTTTATATAGAAGTACATTGAGTGTAAAATATCATTCTATTATGACCTAGCAATGACCTTTTTAACATAAGAATATGGGAATTTCAAATCTTTGCACACCAAGATGTGATTGTATCTGCTGTGATGTTTGTGTAATCATTGTGGTTACTTCTTAAAGGCTGCTCTTGTTTCAGCTGGTGATGCTCAGTAATTTCTTTTAAAACTTTTTCCAATAAAAAAAGATGCGACTGTTGTACCTTTTACAATATATTTTCTTGCTGGATCAGCAAACACTGCACACTGCATTAAAATAAATGCACAAGGAGCATTCAAAATTTAGGGATACTGAGCAAGAAAGTAAGATAAAAGTGTATTATAAATCCTGCAAAATGTTAATTGGGCTGTTGAGAGTTCAATTCCTTTCATGGGCCACGTTAAATATATGGTGGTCACATGCATGTTGTAATGGAAGTGGGCATTATTATTATTATGAATATCAGTATTAGTATTAGTGGTGAAAAGACAAAGTATGAGACGTGTCAATAAACTGCATCATATCATATCTCATCTCTTGCAAATTCAAATTATCATTTGACAAGACAACATAGATAATAGCCCTGCACGCCTCCTCTGCTTTTCTCAAATAAGCCAAACTTTAATAATATATATTTCTCAACATCTTTGTCTCTTTTACAGTGTAAAAGATTTTGCGTTAACTGTTCATATTACGGCTTACAACCTCGAAAATATTTACATCTATGTTTCTGATAAGCAGGGCCAAGATTCGTCGACACACGACACTCTTTTGTGACTTCCAATTCAACGTATAGAAATAAGAAATTATTAGAAGATGCTTAGCTTTACTCCTTTGTCAAACTGGTCATAAGTGTGTTCTTGCTTTTTAGTAACATGGTTCTTCTTTTAAGTTTGACAAGTTACCAAGCTCAATAAACCTGGTTTTAGTGTATTGTCCACTCATATGATCTATTTATGGAGGACAAGAGTTTGTATAAGATTTATCAACTGGAGGCAAAATGTTATTAATTTATGGAAAAATGACAATTCAAATTGTAGTGCTTTTCTTTTATGAAAATAAATAAATATGTTATCAAAAGTAAATGGTATCAATGGATCTTTGGTTTGCTAGTAAAGTTCATAGAGATTGATTGTAACATTATAAGGGATGAGATAGGGATTGTGTAGGAAAATTCGGGCCTTGGCTCTTAGTCAAAGAGGTTAACTAATAGTAATTTTACTTTCTTTCATATTAAAAAAAGATAAATATTTATTTTATTTAAACAAAAGACTAGATTTGACCCTTCAAATATCATTTGGGTCTTTGGCTCTTAACCAAAGAGCTTTAGCATATGGCTCAAGCTATTATATAGGATACCTAAAACAACTTTGTAGATGAAAAATCCTCTATTAAGAAAATTAAGTTTAAAATTTTTGTTTAACTATTATATTATTTTTCATTTCCTTTATAAATCAAACAATTAACAAATATCATACTTTCTTTTCACATTTAAAAAAAGAAATATTTGTTTCATTTAAATAAAAGACTAGATGTGACAATTCAGATTTTAGAAAGTGTGTTTTATTTTATAAATACACTAATCAAAAGCAAGTGACAAATTTATATATTTTTAAATTAAATAATAAATTGACAAACTTCTTCATTTTTTTTGCTCTTGGAAGATTATTATTCTCTTTCTAAGTCAAACAATGAATAGTAATTTCACATTTTATTTATAGTAAAAAAATATTAATATTTATCTTATTTTAAAAATACTAAATATATCCATTCAAATTCTAGAAAGCGTGTTCTCTTATACAATTATCATTCCATGGAAAAAAATAAAATAAATTAAATTAACCTTACAAAGTGTGTTCTGTTATACATTTATCATTCCATGGCCAAAAAAAAAAAAACCTTTGAAAAATTCTAGATGTGACAATTCAAATTGTATAAAAAGTGCTTTCAAAAGTAAATGATATAGAAACAATGTATTTTATTGTATTGATATTCAATATTTTATATTATATTAGTTGTGCATTAATGGTACCTATTATCTCATAGTTGCGAAGGTTCTTTTTTTGAAAGTTCTTTTTAGAATAAATTTAATTTAAAAAGTTATTTGATAAAAGTTTAAAGTATATATATTTAATCATATTACTAATATCATTAAATGTAAAAAGTATCATATTTTGTCAAATATAATATAATATTTATTAAAATTAGTATATCAATAAATAAGTATAAAGTAAAAATTTAAGAAATATAAGTTTTGAGTTATTTTAGTTGTAAATTATATATGAATATTATTAAATTATAATTTTTTATTGATGAATTAGGGTAAAAGGGTTGTACTTTATAAGAATTGAAAATAAAAATAGATAAAGTGCATTTCATAAGGTTATAAAATATTATCACAATAAATCTTGCCTATCCATCTTAACATGGGAGCACAAAGTCATTTTACATTTCTCATCTTAACTAAAGTTCGCAAGTAGCCTTAAGCAAAGACACATTTCAATATTTCCCCTCTTTCTTAGATGATCTTAGCATCATTTGATGCATGGATTCTTAACTTCTATCCAATCTTGATTTGATTGAGGAATTATCTTAGTGTTTTGGTCAGTTATATCTTTTATTCTATCATCATTATCCCCAGGACTATGCTCACTAGGGAATCCAAGTACCCAAAATATGTTATTAATTTATTTATAATATTGGTGACCATATTTTCTTGTGAAATTATTGAGCCTCTGAATTGTCCCTAGGAATCAAATGTGGATCCCCAAAAATTGAGTTTTGTAGTTTATTTGGTTTTGGGTTGGCCAACAAAGGAACAAGGAAGGAATCTAAATCAATCTATGCATATGGTGATATAACATAGTGATGGGGCTCAACCCCAGCCTACTAGGTGAGTGTATCATTTGAAGCATGCTTTTTTTTCCATCACAAGCTTTCACTTTTTGGACATTAAGAGGTAGAATGATGAGTTGAGGAAAATTTCCTACACTTGAAAGAAATGGTGTTTGTCCATTGAAAGATTAACTGTCTATGTCCATTTGATGTAGAAATTGCTTTAATGTTCACAATGAATCTGTGAGTCTATATGAGCTAAAGGATGTTATTACTTCTTTGTGGGTAATAGGTTTGTTCTGGAGTAATTTCTCTCTTTGTTTCTAGAAGTCCAACAAGATTTGTTCGAGATTATAATATTTTCTCACATTAGCATTACTTGTCAGTATGTGGTGATGCTAATCATGATTTTATTAATAATATTAATTTGTTCTTTGAACCATTAGGATATAATATTTATTTGGAGTTTGGTTTCAATTTTGTTACTTGTGCTTGTTGCATGGTAATGCATAAGTAATTGTTGCCTTTCATACTTTCTAGTAAAATGTATAACCATGTTTAGAATTATTTAAAGATTTAATTCTACAAATTTTATGAAGGGATTTGTACCTTGGAAAAATTTAGAGGGAAACTAATTAATAGTTTATCCAACTATCAATTAATATTTTGATCTCATTTTGGGCAGAAGAGTTATTTTGAGTATTAGTTTCAAGATGACCAATAATTTAACCAATACCATGGAAGTTGGAACATGTAATATTTCATTTAGCAAACACAATCTTGACATTAATAATCCTCCACTTCCATCTCTTCTATATTTCTTGTCATCTAATATTCATAGATCAAACCCTCATTATCCTGGGATGAAAACAAAGTTGTGTTATACATAAAGACATCACCATATCAACCAAAGTGAAATTAATATTTTTCTATTATTTTAATAAGAGTCCAAAAATTGAGTGAAATGAATAACTCTTAGATTTGCATGATTAACAACCAAAATTTTAGTGTTTTTATTAGATTTTTCTAGCAATAATTAATAACATTTACCCACAAACGCCACTACGAATAGGCTCAATAAAAAATATTACATTTCATTATCGGTGAATCACCATGCATTACATTATGTCAATAATAGATAACCTAGCATACTTATATTTTAAAAAATCTATGTAAAAAATGTTGAGAGATATCAAATTTTAAAATATTTAACAAATTCATAAATTTTCAATTTTTGGTTTGGAGATAATAATTGTGAGATAAACAATAAGGCAAAATGATGCATGTAAAGATGTTAGTCTAGAGAATATTTATGTATACCTAAAACACTATGAGCATATAACCAAGGTGTGACTTTAGTAGCTGCAAAAAAAAAATTAATAAATAAATAATTTCATAATGCATGGTAAATAGTGAGCACCACCTTCAAGCTTCTAAAATGCCTAAAATATAAAATCTATGAAATTATTTGATTGTCAAAATTTACATTCCAATTGAATCAATTCCCTTGTAATTAATCTCATACCATGAACCCACATTCCCCTGTAATTAATTTAAACAATTTTATTTTTTTTTAAAAAGACTACTCTGATATCCTTTAAATCTCTCCTATTTATCAAGTCAAACATTTTTTAGATGTTAATAATGTGATAAAATAATTTCCTCTCTTTTTTTCAAGATCTCATAATTAAATCAACTTGTTTGTATTTTTTTGTCATTTCTATCACAAATTATTCCTTCCATCCCTTTTATCATGTCATCTACAATAGTGTAAAATAAAAAATAAAGACGAAAGCCATTTTGTTTTATAAAATATGTCTATTTTGGTAACATCAAATTTTTATTTCTATCAAAATTAATTAAACATTTATTAGAATTTCCATGTCTGACTCTTTATTAATTATGGCAATCATAGACGACTCCAAATATTCCACAAAAGAGTTTTGGAAAGAGATTTTTCCTATTATTTTTCATAATTGTTTCTATTTGGAAGGAGTTCTCATTCTAATTATTTGAGAGAATACCTTTTTCTCTTTTTAGAAAGAGTTTTGTCCCATTGGTTTTCCTCCTTTTTATATTTGTGAGAAATTGCATTTGTACACGGCTACCTAACATGAGCTAGTAGTTGTAGGGACCAATCATCCATGCATTTTGTATTTTTCTAGTACACTTTAAGTTTAACTGAAGATGGGTTTTGGTATAAATAGGGGTGTTTCTTATACAATTGCCCCCTTTGTAGTTTGAACAATGTACATTATCTAACTTGTTATTAGTGAGTACCATTTCACACATGCTCACATATTATTGTACTTAGTTTATTAGCAATATTTCTAGAAGTCTCATGCAAACATGTGATCTTATCCCCTAGTTGTCATATGACATAAGATTATGACACTTTTCATCATCCTAGATAATTATTCATTTAAAGGAAGTTAAGGTAGCAGTATAAGTCTTGAGTTATTTTAGTTGTAAATTATTTATGAATATTATTAAATTATAATTTTTTATTGATGAATTAGGGTAAAAGAGTTGTGCTTCATAAGAATTGAAAATAAAAAATAGATAAAGTGCATTTCATAGGGTTATAAACTATTATAACAATAAATCTTGCCTACCCATCTTAACATGGGAGTACAAAGTCATTTTACATTTCTCATTTTAACTTAAGTTTGCAAGTAGCCTTAAAGAAAGACACATTTCAAGATTTCCCCTCTTTCTTAGATGATCTTAGCATCATTTGATGCATGGATTCTTAACTTCTATCCAATCTTGATTTGATTGAGGAATTATCTTAGTGTTTTGGTCAGTTATATATTTTATTCTATCATCATTATCCCTAGGACTATGCTCAGTAGCAAATACAAGTACCCATAAGATGTTAATAATTTCTTTATAATATTGGTGACCATATTTTCTTGTGAAATTATTGAGCCTTTGAATTGTCCCTAGGAATCAAATTTGGATCCCCAAAAATTGAGTTTTGTAGTTTATTTGGTTTCGGGTTGGCCAAAAAAGGAACAAGGAAGGAATCTAAATCAATCTATGCATATGGTGATAAAACATAGCAATGGGGCTCAACCCCAATCTAGTAGGTGAGTGTATCATTTGAAGCGTGATTTTTTTTCCATCACAAGTTTTCACTTTTTGGACATTAAGACGTAGAATGAACAGTTGAGAAAAATTTCCTACACTTGAAAGAAATGGTGTTTGTCCATTGAGAGATTAATTGTCTATGCCCATTTTATGTAGAAATTGCTTTAATGCTCATAATGAATCTGTGACTCTATATGAGCTAAAGGATGTTATTACTTCGTTGTGGGAAATAGGTTTGTTCTGAAGCAATTTCTCTCTTTGTTTCTAGAAGTGCAACAAGATTTGCTCGAGATTACAATATTTTCTCACATTGGCATTACTTGTCAGTGTGAGTTGATGCTAAACATTATTTTATTAATAATACTAATTTTTTCTTTGAACCATTAGGATATTATCTTTATTTGGAGTTTAGTTTCAATTTTCTTACTTGTGCTTGTTGCATGGTAATACATAAGTAATTGTTGCCTTTCATACTTTCTAGTAAATTGTATAACCATGTTTAGAAATATTTAAAGATGTAATTCTACAAATTTTATGAAGGGATTTGTACCTTGGAAAAATTTAGAGGGAAACTAATTAATAGTTTATCCAACTATCAATTAACAGTTTGTTCTCATTTTGGGTAGAAGATTTATTTCAAGTATTAGTTTCAAGAAGACCCATAAGTTAACCAATACTATGGAACTTGGAACATGTAATCTTACATTTAGCATCCATAATCTTGACATTAATAATCCTTCACATCCATCTCTTCTATATTGCTTGTCATCTAATATTCGTAGATCAAACCCTCATTATCCTGGGATGAAAAACAAAGTTGTGATATACATAAAGACATCACCATATCAGCCAAAGTGAAATTAATATTTTTATATTGTTTTAATAAGAGGAAAAATTGAGTGAAATGAATAACTCTTAAATTTGCATGATTAACAACCAAAATGTTAGTATTTTTGTTAGATTTTTTTAGCAACAATTAAAAAAATTACCCACAGACACCACTACAAGTAGGCTCAATCACAAATATTACATTTTCATTATAGGTGAATCACCATGCATTACATTATATGTTAAGAATAGATAACCTGGCATACTTATATTTTAAAAAAATCTATGTAAAAAATGTTGAGAGATATCAAATTTTAAAATAGTTAACAACTTCATAAATTTTCAATTTTTTGTTTGGAGATAATAACTATGAGATAAACAATAAGACAAAATGATGCATGTAAATATTTTAGTCTAGAGCATATTTAGGTATAACTAAAACACTATGACCATGTAATCAAGGTGTGACTTTAGTAGCTGCAAAAAAAACCTTAATAATTAATTAATTTTATAATTAAGCTTCTAAAATGCCTAAAAAATAAAATCTATGAAATTATTTGATTGTCAAAATTTAAACTCCAATTGAATCACTTCCCTTGTAATTAATTTCATATCATGAACCCACATTCCCCTGTAATTAATTTTAAAAAAATATTTTTTTAAAAAAGATTACTCTCATATTCTTTATATATCTCCTATTTATCAAGTCAATCAATTTTTAGATGCTAATAATGTGATAAGATAATTTCCTCTTTCTTTTTCTTTTTTTTTCAAGATCTCATAATTAAATCAACTTCTTTGTAGTTTTTTGTCATTTCTCTCACAAATTCTTCCTTCCATCCTTTTTATCATGTCATCTACAATAGTGTAAAATAAAATATCAAGACACAAGTCATTTTGTTTTATAAAATATGTTTATTTTGGTAACATCAAATTTTTGTTTCTATCAAAATTAATCTATTATAATTTCCATGTCTGACTCTTTATTAATAATGGCAACCATAGAGGACTCCAAATATTCCACAAAAGAGTTTTGGAAAGAGATTTTTCCTATTGGTTTCCTAATTTTCTCTATTTGGAAAGAGTTCTCATTCTAATTATTTGAGAGAATACGTTTTTCTCTTTTTGGAAAGATTTTTGTCCCATTGGTTTTCCTCCTTTTTTCTATTTGTAAGAAATTGTATTTGTACATGGCTACCTAACATGAGCTAGTAGTTGTCGGGACCAATCATCCATGCACTTATTTTTCTACTACACCTTAAGTTTAACTGAAGAGGGGTGTTGGTATGAATAGGGGTATTTCTTATACAATTCTCCCCTTTGTAGTTTGAACAAGGTACATTATCTAACTTGTTATTAGTGAGTACCCTTTCACACATGTTCACATATTAATTATACTTAGTTGATCATTAATATTTCTAGAATTCTCATGCAGACATGTGATCTTATCCCCTAGTTGTCACATGACATAAGATTATGACACTTGTCATCATCCTAGATAATTATTAATTTAAAGGAAGTTAAGGTAGCAGTACAACTTCCTATACTACCCTTGAAAAAAGGGTTAGGCAAAAACTTTATAAATGTTTAGAATAGTTATAGAAACTTAATAGAAATGAACATAAATTGGATGCATACCACAACACAATAATTTATATAGGGAAAACCCTTTCAAATGTAAACCCCACACTCAAAAAACTATCTAAGATGTTATTCATAAATCAACAATAGATTATAATATACATGTATAGCAAGCTTCTCATAGGAGTATCACCAATGAAGATCTAGAAGCAACTCAATAGCTATTAGACTCTTAAAATGCATCACAATATGTAGTCATGATACAATGCCCTCATAAAATAGAGTTGCCTTCTAGGGAAACAAAAGTACACAAAATATCCATTGTTTGATTTGTGACCTAATGAGAAATAGTCAAGATTTACAATGATATAATACACATAAAATGTGGCTTTTAGGTGTGCTACCTCTGAACCCCCTACAAGACACCTAGCCCATCAAGCCCTTGCCAAAAATTGTACTTTTGTGAATGTAGTAACTATAAAATTTAGAATCTAGTTAGTGATAATGTAATACAAGAGTGGACAATGATGATGATGTTTGGTTTTCTTTGTGTTGTTGTGTGGGGTGATTCCTTCAAGTAGAGGTAGCCTAGTTAAATTCTGAGTAGAATAAAATAGAATAGATAGAAATTAAGGAGCACATTTTAACTAAATCGCATGGTTGATAATTCATTTTTGTAATTATCAAGGAAATTATTGTTTCAATCTATTAGTCTTGGTTGTAAAGGGTAGAAGTGTTCAAATATTTATAAAATGGCGAAGAGAATAAATAAATAGGGATCACAAGTATTTGAGTTTAATTATTTTTGTTATATGCAAGAAGTTGTAAAGTCTTAATATCTCTTATTATAAATATACATATACATTCTAGAATCCCTTATTCCTCATGAATGTTTTTTCAATTATATATTTATAAAAGTACACATGGTTTCTAATTTTATTTAAATACAAAACTTCAAAGGGGACATTTAAATTTGTCCCTTTTAATAGTATATACATTTATGACAATATTTATAAGGAATTGTAGAAGTATAGAATTACGTTTTGAAGATATTAATTGGGTAGTTATATAATGGTGGCATCAAAAATTGAAATTATGAATTTATTGTCTTTGTTTTGAACTTAAGAAATTGGGGTTGAGTTTTGCATCTAGGCCATTATGGTGGATTGATAAATAACCACCATTTGATAGTATTTTGTTAATATTTCTTATTTAAGTGTTGGCTTTAGTATTGGGATAGGCATATGACAAACCTTGTTTCTAGTTTATTTCTTATTCAATGGTTGATCATATTTGGAGTGTTGAACTTTGACTCAATTTCAAAGTATAGTCATAAATGTTTCCATTTGTTAGAATGTACAAGGCTTCCATCTCATTTTGGATATAAAACTAGAAGATAGATTTACACTTTACTATTTGACTCCTATCTATTGCTACTTATGCGATTTTTTCATTATATATGTTGGCATATTCGTAGATTGATTGGTCACATCCATAATACAACTATAATAAGTTCAAAAGATGATTATTATGATAATATTTACATATTAGTACACTCATTTCAATAAATAAAAAAATCTTTTCCAAATACTTACTAATTATGATGATGCTTATTATTTATACATCATCTATGTTTATTTTATCTTCCAAATGTAGACATAATTTTGAAATTGTACCTCAAACTTCACCCAAATTATTCTTTTTTTTAATCTAATTGATTGTTTTGAAGAAGGAACAATCATTTGAAGAATTTGGAAGAAGTAGTTCATCATCTTTAAACCTTCTCCCTTTATAAATGATCTAACATATCGCATGTTTACTTTAGAGTGTTCCTTGGAATTATCTTTTGATATTTTGGTGGTTTTCTATCTTTTAAATGTAGCTCTATGTTACTTTCCCTTGAATAGATGAACTAGTTTTTCATCTTTGTAATAGATAACTCATTTTTTGGTTGTATAGTTTTTTTCATGAGCTTTAATTTAAAAAAATTAATATAAATATAATTTAGAATGTCTTTAGCATGTCATCTCATGGCATGTGTGGCTAGATGGAGATTGTGTGTTTGAGTTTCTTAGTATTTTTTTTGTCAATTTTTGTATTGTTCTATATGAAGTGTTTTAAAATATTAATTTTGATATAAATTTTGTTTGAAATTCAAAATTCAAAAATGAATTTTTTCGTAAAGTGTTTCTTAAGTTGTTGCAATGGTCATTTAATTCAAGTGACTTTGATCAAGATTTTATTTTAGAGGTTTGTATATATAGTGTTATTTTAATATTGTTTTAATCTAGTGTGGAGAGTATATATATGGGGTTAAGTAATCATGATATTTGATGCATTGTGTTTTGTATATAGGTTTTATGTTGTATCATCTTTAGAGTGGTAGAAATGTCAATATTCATTTTAGGTGCCTAATAGATTCATTAAAATAATTTCTACCAAGAATTTTGAGTTCTTGTTCTACATCTCTATATATATTTTAAATTTTGGTCTAAAAGGATTAGGGCTCTCAATATCAAACATGGAAAATAATGTATTAATGTCAACATAAATATCAATACAATTATTTTGCAATCACTTTGTATATATCCAAATAAGAGGCTAACTACAATTGAAACATCCATTTTTCTCTTTGAAATATTCTTTACAATCTCCTCCAGTGTATTTGAATGTGTAAGTGGTTTGAATATAATATCACAGTTCATTTTATTATTCTTAATTGTTATAATATTGATAGGGGAAGCATACCAATAGTCATTATAGCTAACTTCGCGCATCTGTAGAGCCTAAACTATACATCAGATTTTGATGATTTTTTTTGTGGTCTCTGCATATGACCTAACTACTTTAAAAATATTTTTTTACTTGTGGGTATTAACAAAGCTCCCTGTAGACTTTGTTAAGCATCAAAGGGTCAAAAAGTGGTCATTTCAAAGTGTCTCTCAATACTTATTAAAAGATGCCCCAATAATCGTGCACTCAAAATTGTCAATACTAATGAAAAAATGTTCCAGTAGTTGTGCACAAATGTCAATAGTGGTGCAAAAATGGGTCAATTATGAACAAAAAAAACTAAAAAATGATTGGCTCTTGGTACATTAGAAACTTGTTAATGGACTTTTAGTTATAACTTTTCTAGCTCCTTAAAAATTAGTAATTGGGAGGTCAAGTGCGCATAGAGTGCATGAGTGCACGGCTATTGAAACACGATCTGCTATTGGTGCTCTTCCCCTATATGTATTTTTAATCTTGGAAGAAAATTATGGTTGGAGTAGTATTAGGATGGGTGATATGTTCAATGAAGCCCAATGTTTCATAAAATATGGGTTATTGCAAACCACTACTCATGAAACATAGGTCAATACATTTGACTCTAAAACTACATAATTCAATCTTGATAACCACTAGGTACTCATGAAACATAGGTCAATAAATTTGACTCAAAACTACAAATTCAATCTTGATAATAGAAAATATCTCCTGCTATTGGGGGAAATGTCTAATAACCATCCCCTTTGATCCCCCAATTATTAATATTAAAGAGTTCAAAACATGATAACACATGTATTAATAGCAGATCATTTTTTAGCTTTTTTTGTTGGTAATTGGCCCATTTTTGCACCACTATTGGGACATTTTGTAACGACTACTGGGACATTTGGCCACAAGTACTAGCATTTTTTAGTGGATGACTATTGGTGAAGAACATAGCGAGTATCGGGCGAGCATTTTGAAATGGTACTTTTGGACCACTTTGCGGTCCATGATCCCTACAGAGAAATCCATGAATACCCAAAAGCTGAAACGTTAGCTTTAGGCACTTCACTCACCTAGGGAGGTACACCAAAAAAATGACAAAATTCAACTTACGATTTAGGAGTTATAGGTGCGCGAAGTTAACCTGGGCTCGGTCTTTTCCCTAACTAGTTTTTCAATTAGATGCATGAAATTTTCACAATCTATCCTAATTAGTAGTTTATGGCTTCTGGATTTTATGTCTATAGCACTTTTTTCCATCAAAGTTTCAAATCATATAGTATGATCACAAATGTTGATGGAAAAAATAGTTTTTCAGTTATCAGATTGTTTTTGAGTAGGTCGTGTTATATACGAAATAGTACAACGCCTGTAGGTCATAAACAATGCCGCGTTATATCAGAAACAGTTTAAATGCGCAGAGGTCTGGGTGAAACAAAACATGGGTTGGCAGAAATGTACAGAAACGTGACAGGCTTCTGGGCAGAAAAACGTTAGAATTGACAGCCATATTTTGGCCTCGAAGAAGGAAAACATTCTGAGCAATAGCGGCCGAGCGTGTGTATTTGTCTTGGTTCGGAGGAATGTACCCATATATATGTATATGTCCTTCCTACCTGCCCACAAGACACGCCCACAAGACACGCCCACAAATTAGCCGATACAAAATACTCTGCTGCTCGCTCATCTGGTTTAATTACCACTGCCCCACTAACAATAGCGTCCGTAATAATTACATTCCTTGAAATTGTAATATTGAAGTGGCTTAACAGGATTGGATTATAAAATACCGTGCTCTGATTCAAAATCGTATTTTCACAGTCAATCTGACTCTTGATGTTTTGAAAGATCTCAAACTGATTTTTTTTTTCTATTTAGGTTTGACTAAATTGATTTGGTTCAGTCAAGTTTCTACAATTCAGATTATGCTGTTTGTTTCTGGATTTGATGTTGTGGTGTGAAATTAAGATGAGTATACAGAACTATGATTTGTAAGATTTTAAGACAGTACAAATTGGTTCAGCTTAATTCATATAATTAAATCTTTTTTAGGGGAAGATACCCAAAAATTGACAAGGGGTCTAATAACCATTATCTTTTTGTGCACATGGCCTCTCAATTACTAATATTAAAAGAGTTCTTAAAATGATCACACATGTACTAATATCCGATTACACATGTACTAATAGCCTATCATTTTTTAGTTTTTTTGGTTGGTAAGTGGCACATTTGTGCACCACTATTGGGACATTTTATAACAACTACTGGGACATTTGGCCACAAGTACTGACATTTTTGAGTGATCGGCTATTAGTGCAAGAACATAGTGGGTATCGGGCAGCGCTTTGAAATGGTCATTTTTTTACCTTTCAGTGTTTGCCGATCTCTACAGAGAGATTTGTGAATACCCATAAGCTGAAACCTTAGCTTTAAGCATCTAAGTCGCATACGGAGACAACTAAAAATAAATCATTGAAATCCGACATACCATTTACGATCTACATGTGCGTGAAATTAGGGTGTGCAGGTATTGTGTATCTTCCCCTACAAGTGAAATTTGTAGGTGTTATTTTAGAGTTTATTATACAAGGGGATTTTTTTTTGGTTGAATCATAATCACATTTGATTCAAAATTGAAGATAGCAATTATGTATATATATCAAGATGAAGAATATGAGGAATTTTAAAAGAAAAATAATGAACAAGAATTTCAGGGATCAATAACAAAGATTAGCCATTTCAAGATGGTGGAAGTGTAGAGGAAGATACAAAGCGAAAGGAAAGATTAGGAAGAAATGTGTGATTGTACAATGATTGATGCCAACCCATTATCAATACATCTTCCATGTGAGTGTCAATTCAAAGGAGCTGACGAAGACAACAATAATTGGTGAATTCATTGGAGCAAGATTTATAAGGACTACAATAAGAGGATGGGTTACTTTGCACTAGAAAATTGATCTAGTACTAACCTTCCTTCTAAAAGGATTCTTTGTTGTGTTATTCAAATCATAGGACAAAAGGGTGTTAGCAATATGTGTTTTACATTGTCATTGATGTCAACGTTCTGGGTGTATTGATGTCAACTTGATGAAGAGAAGTATCATATGTGTGTAAAGTAGAGAAATATTCATTGTTGTCATGTTTGTGTGTGGGAGAGAAGTGTTCAGTATTGTCATGATTTTCAACCTAATGAAGTGTTGTCAAATTTCTCTATGCATGAAGTATGCCCGACATATAGGACACTAAAATATTGAGGACCTAGTATTTCAAGTTTGTAATTGGATGTTCTGATGTTCATTTAATGTCTAGTGGTCATGATAAGTCAGTATGTGGTATGTCCAAAAGATTGGAAGTATGGGAATTTGGTTTATGCAAGAAAGAGTATATGAAGTCCTTGTGGGAGAATGTTCCACACAAGAAGTTGGCGGCTTATAGTTTTAGTGTTATCATGCATGGTCTATGAATGTTGGACTATCTTGTTTTAAGGTCCACAAAAATTCTGAGGTTGAAGTTGTATTTTTCTATTTTCTAATAGTAAGGCTTACTATTAGGAACAGACACAGGGTCTTCACTGAAGGGGCAATACACTATCACGTGTGTTCATATTGTGGGATTTAAAATGGGCAAAAAAAAGGGGTAAATATATTTCCTAAATAGGGGGGATAGGTTTTTTGGGGGTGGGGGGTGAGGGGTGGGGAGTGGGGGGTGGCGGTTTATATAGGAAAAAAGGTGTGGGGGGTATTAGAGGGGGGTGACGAAAAGGGAGTTTGGGGCAATATTTTTTTCAAAATAGGGGGATTCTTTAGTATGCTATGAATGCACGTGCTATGATTCAAGTTCACTAAGTGAAGCCCCCTCAGGAACAATCAAGAATGGTATGGAGAATGCTTCGCATTGATGTTTTCAAGTGTGAGGTTTGGTAAACATGCTCCTACTATTTTTGTAGTATTTCAATTCAGATATCTTATATTGGTTTGATTTGCAAGTGAAGTTATGTTGCTCTATGATTGGCATTGATGTATGTGTTGGTCTATGACCCACTCAATTGATTTTGATGATTTGTTTTATGACTTATCAGTCTAGATATATTGTGGGGGAAGTGTTAAGAGGTTGATATGAATCTTGTTGCGATGTGTTGAGATTCGCATGAAGTTATGTACATTGGAGAATATTTTTGGGCCAAAGTTGGTTAACACATTTTGATGGCTTGCTACACATTACATTTGGTGTCAACCTTGCAGGATGTTGTGATGCATGCACTTTGTTCAAATCATTTATGGAAGGTGTATTATGATATATTTGGGTCCCATTTATCTCATAGTGTGGGTCAAATTGAGTGTAAGAGTTTGTGGTGGCCAACTTTGTGTAAATAGTGTTTATCTCTTACATGATCAACCTAGTTGTGTTTTTAGATGAATAAGTTAATATATATAGATGTTTGGATGGTTGAGTTGAGTGTGGACTGATATGGATTGTGTGTGGATCAGTTAAGAAGTTAGCGTAATGCAACTGTGGAAAAGAAAAGGTCTGAGTGTCTGGATCTGGAAACATTTTGCAGTGGTTGATCAAGAGATCCTAAATATTTTCAGCTCATCATATCCAGGTGCCTACAAGAAGATAGTGGATATTTTGGTAGCTTGTACAAACCTATATCTTACCCTGGGATTGTGTGTCTCAGTTTTACAAGTCTTTGTATCTTCCCCTAAGGTTGTGCACCTTAGCCTACAAGTCCTTTTCAGGAGTAATGAGATCCCTAGTCTGTGGCCTAAACATTTCTAGTCAATTATTCATATAGTGAACTGGTGATTCTCAATGTCATTTTTTCCCACATTGGGTTGTTCATGTAAAAATCTAGTACCTTCATATTTGTGTTGTCATTACAATATCTTTCATTTATGGTTAGTTGGACAAAAAGATAATTGTTAAGCATGTGTGACATAAAAGGTTAATATCTAGTTAAGACTAATTTACCCCTTCCACCCCTCTTAGTCTTAAGGTATGTTCAACAATTAGTATCATAGGTAATTTTCTCTTGGAGAAACTTGATTGCTTGAGGAAGATCCAGGATGCTGCATGAAAACGGTCACAAAGTACCTAAGTTCAATGGAACAAATTATGCTTTTCAAAAGGAAAGAATGGAATCACATTTTGGCTCTATGTCATTTGGTATTCGGGATGTTGTTTTAAGAAACCTTACAATCCTATGACTAGTACCCCTTCTACAATGGGTGAAATGAAGATGTATTGATGCAAGAGCATCTTGGGTTCTTGGCAATCTTGCATCAACCAAAAATATTTCCATCTTTTGTTCATATCCATTGTGAGAAAACCAAAAGTTATGCAAGAATAAGATATGTCGGGTTCACCAAAATTTAATGTTGTAAATAGAATCCTTAGACTAGGAATATAAACTCAGTTCATTCATTCACTACTTCCAAAATTCATTAAGGAACAACCAAAAAGGTTCAAATTTATTCCTAAAAGATATCTAAATGCTTTGATTAATTGTTCCTTTTTTAAATAATGTGTGTTGTTTTTATTTGATTCAACATGAATATTTAAGATCTAGGTAAAAGGGTGCAAAATTGACAGTATGGAACATAAACAAAAAGATACAAAACTGGAAGAAACCTTGTAACTAAGTGTCAGTATATAGAGATAGACGCCTTAGATCTAGAGGTATCTCCATCAGCCAATGTTTTCAATTTCATATCAAGATGCTTTATAGGTGTTTCCCTCCTAAATTTAGCTTAAAAGTGTCAGCCAAGTGAGCTAATCAAAATATTTTAAAGATATTTGTGTATTCAAATTTTGGGATTGTACATCTCAAACTATTCAGCGCAATTCTAAAATTTTCTATATATCAAATGTTCTATAACCTACACACATAGAAGAGGGAGACAAATTATGATGTATAGAGGATTTACTATGTCAAAACCTATGTTGGTGTTTCTACCTCCACTATAGAAATGATGATGTGAAAAAGAGCTTACACCTAGTAGGGTAGAGGCTTAAAACTTTAAAGGAAATGCTTAAATTGATAATAGTATGCCTCAAGATTCATAATGGTGGTGATGCAATGTTATTTAGATAATTCTTCCAAGTGTTAATGTAATAACATGATTAATCATAACAAAATCAACCATGAAATCATACTTGAAGATAAGTTGAATTGTAGCTTGATGATCCTTGTACTCAAATCTACTATTTAAGGAATTAGGAATGCTTGAATTGTAACTTGTAACTTTTGAATTAGGGTTTATGGACGATAAATAATTCCCTTATAAATGGTTCTCAAGGTATTTCTCAATTTAGGCTAACTTTCAATAGTCAAATGAAAATATCGGTATTGGACCATAAATGGTGGGAACTAACACTTGCACATGTTCAAATTTGGGCCCCTTTGGAGGGACTATAGCACTGGGTGCCATAGTATTCTTAGAAAGGGACTAAAAAAAGTTGTGGAAAAGTACTAGAGTCAAGGACACAAGATTTTTTCTCGGTCTTGACATATGTCAACAATATGATAGCATAAGACCCAAATAGCTTGAAATGATCCAAGAGGAGGCACACTAAAGCAAGGGCCCAAAATGGAGTGTGAGATTGTAAGGGGATACAAATTTACGACACTAAGCCAGACAATCTAGCCAATTGTCTAAGAAGGACCGAGTTTTGAATTATATACCCTTTGATGTTGACCAATGAGGCATGATGAGTTGAAACAAATATTTAATTAAAAAAATTTATATCTTCCACCCTAAAGCATACACACTGAAAGTTGAATTTTTAACATGATACATCTATGTAAAGTGAGATACAAAAAAGGATCAACTCAAAGTGAAAAATAGTTGGCAAAGGAGAAAAATATTTAATGAAAAATATGAATCTTGATCCAAGCATTTAAAGACTTTATTCTAGGTCAAACCCAAACTTATTCTATCTAAACCAATGGGAATTATTACAGTGTTAAGACATATTAGGTTTAAAATGTCCAATTTATTACATATAAATTACCATACCTCCCTCTCACCAACAATCCAACATAGCTCGATAAAATAACATCATTATCATATGTCATCTCAACCATATTAAATTTCCAACACATGCACAAAGTTGTGGCAAGTAAAGGATCAACTCTCCATGCTATAATAAGGGTTTCTCAATAGCATCATTGGAAGCATACATATTAATAATACCAAAGAATGATTCTTGACATTTATGAGGATCCAAATCACATGTTTATCATAATAAAAAAATGTGATTGATAACATGTTGAAGCCACCTATGAGAGATAACAGATACAACCCCTTCACAACCAACATGATTATTGCTATTAAAATAGAGTTAGCTAGCCAAATGACGTGATAAGCAACAATTTTTTTAAAAAAAAACTAGATCTATTGACCTCCTATAAACAAAGAACATCTAGAGTTGAGTGCTCCAGATGAACATCCCATATTATATATTTCTTGGGGAGGTTAATGTGATCTCAAGGAATCTAGGAGAAAAAATTCAGTGAGAAAAATCAAGAGGTGTCTCATCACTATCCAACTTTTAGAGAGAAGAATAACAATTCTCTAAAATAAATAATGTTGAAAAGCTACCCAACTAGATGTTGGGAATTGATACTTTTATTAATTTGTAATGTTTTCTCCCTCCTCCAATTTCTTACCTATAAGATTGACACAAATACTTAAGGGAGGGGGAAGAATAAATAGTAGTTTTTAGCTAAGAAAAAAACCTAATGTTAGATGCAACATTTGAGTGGAAGTGAGCCTAGAGGAAGACTCGCCACTAGATGGAATACTGTATTTTCCCTTATCATAAGTATTTAAAACTTCTCCTAACTATGGTTTAATAGTTGGGTGGTCAAGATTGGGCTAGGAGTTTGACTTAAGGACTCTCAAAATCAGCATTTCTATTTTATAGTTTGTAATTGTAGTACATTTTTATTTAGCTTTCTGAGGAGCCTCAATAGGCTGAGAATCCAATTTAAACATGGGAGGAACCAGAGGGAAATCCTCAATTTTATGCTCAACAAAATTATATTAAAAATAAGTATTGGACAAATTAAGGTACAACATATGCTAGGTGTGGTGAATATATTAAATCTAAATATTCATATTGTAGACGTCTAAAATCGTCCTTATATTAATTTAATTAATATTCCCATAATATTATAGTTAATTTTTAATTAATTATATTTGTTATATTCTTCTATCTATTTAATTTATTTATTTAATTAAATATGATTCATTTTCATAGTATTTAAATCTTAATTTAAATATTATTCCCCTTTTTAATGTATTAAATCTTATTTATATACATTTCCCTCATTTATTCCTTTTACATGACTTAATTATACTAAACCATAATTAGTCTAAATATAATTTGGATTAAACTAATTTGAACCTAGATCCTACCCTACCTCACATCACTCTCACCAAATAGACCTACTAACTAATTAACTAAGGTTAATTAGGCTAATTTCTTGATTTCTACACATATTAGTCATAATTATTTGCTCACATATGTGAGCAAATTTCTAAAAATTGACTTTTCCAAATATACTAATTTGGTGCCAACAAGGTTTCTTACAACCTTGATGACACTTTCTTACACTTTCTAAAAGTGTTTTATTGGACAAAAACTCTTACACCTCTTACAAAATCCTTCACATGTGAACTTTAAGTACACCTTGACCCATCACATCACAAGTTGCTCACACATGTGTGAGAAAACTTGGCCTCTTGCATGGCTTATGTGTACCTCATGTGGCACCTATGTGGATGCCACATGAGCTCCACCTCATCCAAGCCCTCTCTTTCCTCCCAAAAGTCTATAAATAGAGGTCATTGTCAAGAGAAAATTTTCTCCATTTTATGCATTGTTATCATGCTAGTTTAGCTTTAGAATTCTTAGTTCATGTTTCATGCTTTTTAGTTAATTTTGAAAATCTAGATATTAGATCTTAGGTTTAATGGAATGAAGCTAGTTTCTTCGCTTAGATCTTGCATATCATCTTAGCATTAGTGTTTGCATCTTCATCAAACGGTGAAAGCTTGAGACAAGTTCCTTATACTTGTTCTTGAGTTATTAGCTCATCTTTTTCATGCATTTCAAGTGGGATTTTAATATTGTTTTGGGAGAGCACACCCACATACTTCTCTAAGAACAAATCAACAAGGCATTGGGTGCCCTTGTTCAACTCATCGGAGGTTGTGATGGAAGTCTTTGTTTTAGAGTATTTTTTTAGACATGTTAGTGTGTTTTATTGATTTATATCTCTAACATTTGCATGTCTGAGCGTGCTCCCAATAGGTAGATTTCCAGCGTATACATTTTGGTACACTCGGTGGGACCCACGTCCCTTTTGTTCAAAAATTTTAAAATTTTAGTGTTTTTCTATGATTCTGGAAAAGCATTTCGCAGAGCCATCTCTGATGTGAGATTATCGTCTGCATTTCCAGACTGCTGCTTGCACAGATCACCGTCTCCGTCCTGGAATGGTTGCCTGCGCTTAAACACCGTCATCTGCGCAGAATGGTCATCTGCGCTTAAAAATTGTCATCTATACAGAACTCCATCGTCTGCACAGATTTTCATTTGTGACCTGTCATTTTCATCTCTGCATTTCTTGCATTTTAAACTAGACCCAAGATATGAGTATTTATTAAATGGTTTCTGGAGAATTCTTATGTATGCTTCAGACCAATTTATGCAGCAGGTCTATATTTAAAATATATCATTTAAGTATAAGTGACATTTATACTTTAAGATATATTTTAAATATATACTTCTAGGATGTTTGAGAGTGTTTTCAGCTTCATAGGAGTTAAGATGCAGATTCTAGTTTTTTAGGTTTTTAAGAAATTTTAGACTTAGTCAAATTTTAGGAATCAACATATTGTTTCTAGCATGATTCTAGTGGACTATTAATTGTAACCTTATGTATCCACCTTGTCACAAGAGACATTTATTTTTTTGTTGATTTCAAGTGTTTCTAATCTGTTTTCCTTTTTGCAACATTTCAGGGTTGAAAACTTTAAAGATTACTAATATTTTTCATGCAAGTTTCCTTGGATTTTAATAGATTTTGGGAATGAACTTGTGTTCTTTAAACACTAGTATTTGAATGCATGTTTCTTAAAGGAATTAACCACACCTAATCTTGAATGCATAAGGGAATGAACCTCACAAAATCTTGAATGACTTAAGGCAAAACTATCACACCTTTCTTACATGCTTTCCTTCTTGATGTGTGAAAAATAAATTAAACTTGCATGTTTAACCATACTATTTTGTCTTTTGCTTAGGTAGAAAACACTTAGTTGTTCTAATTAGGTTCAATTTGGAAAATGAACTCTTCTTGGTGTGTTTGAAGAATTATTTTTCAACACTTCTTTCGAGCTATTTGTCATTAGATAGATCCTTTAATTTACGTGACGCTATGATTAAACTATAGTCGTATCCTCTCCCCTCACCTTCGTGGAACTTGGATGAAGAGAAAACTTAGCTTAATCTAGATTCTATAGAGGAGTGTCTAGAGGGTTCGTTTCCCCTTTAGAGGACTACCTCAAACTGGTAAATACCCCAGCCGGTATAAAAATGAGACACTAAACAAAAACTTGTCTCAATCCCACCAAGCTCAGGCGTGTTGTGTGGATGATAGTTTGGATCACGCGAATAGTGCCTAAGGAGCCGACGTGGTCCACTAAAGACTTAATGTTAGAGTAATAGACCTTTGAATTATTAATTAAATCATTTTGATCTAATTACTAACTCACCTATTCACTCTAGTTGCTTAAGCTTACCTTAGGTTTTCCCTTTTAGGGTTTCGTGTTTCCTTTTATAAGGATTCACCTCTTTGCATTTCTTAAGGAGATTGTATTGTATTAATTTTTGTTCATAATAGAAATTTATTATTTGAACATGGATATCATGTCTCTGGCTTTTTGCCTGTCATAGTTTCTTTCTGTCTTCTGTCGTTGCTTCTTCCATGTGACAAGTTTGCATGCAGGTGTTCTTGGGAGAATAGGGTTTTTCCTATTCTAACATGGTATCAGAGTCATCCTACAGCTGGTTGTTCATGTTTTGTTGAATCAAGCTCTTCGCAGTACAAGGGTTTGAAGCTGTCAAATCATTTTTTGATTTTGTTTATTGGTTCTGGGGGGTCTCTATTTTTTGGAGCATTTTGGACCAAAACCGACCTCACGGTTGAGTCCGAAAGGCCCAAAAACCCAGGATTCATATAAAACACGTTTGATTTGGACACCAAAGCGTTTGGGAGAATTTTTTTGGCCCTTTAGGGTCGTACGGGCATGAAAAACGAGGCAAAAATCATTTTTTTTTAAAAAATTACTTTTTCATGGTTTTTGGGTGCTGCCGGAGCGCGCCGCCACCGCGCCACCCTGGCACCACCGCCACGCCGCCCCCAGCCCACATGCCACCCTGCGACCACCGCACCGCCGCCACCGCTGCGCCGCCCGCTACCGCCGCTCCACCTGGTTCCCGCAGCTCGGCCTGGTTCCGCCGCCCGGCGGTTTATTTAAACCTCGCGGGTTTCAGCCCTTTTTTGCTAGCGGCAGGTCACATGGGTGACCAGGGGCTCTGCCCCAGCCCCCTGCACACGCCATGCACCCAGGGGCCAGCAATTTTCTCAGCCCCAAGGGCTTAAACCCTATTTTTGAGGTTTTTTTACTCCTCCCGGACTATTTTCGCTCTATCTTGAGCATACGGGGGTATTTTTCTGACTTCCATATACCGTCAGAAAGCTCTTTTTGAGCACTTTCCAATTTTCTGACTTCCATATACCATTGGAAAGCTCTTTTTGAGCACTTTCTGATGATGGAGGTTGGGGTTTTGGGTTCTACTATTTTGATAGTATTTTTTTCTATCAAAGTCTGATGTCTATTTTCTGCCTTCCGAGAGCCATATCTGGCTCATCCAGACTCCATTTTTGGCAAACCAGATATCGTCGGAAAGCTGGTTCAGTGAACTTCTCAGTTGGAGGGTTATTTTTTCTAGATTCTATTCCAGGTTCTCTCTCCTCCAAGTTTGGCATCTTTCACACTCTGGCGGATTACTTGGGTTCTAAAGGTCCTAGGATCTCTTCTTCTGCTCTTCTGGCTCACTCTTCTTTCTGACTTATGAGCTTGTATGCTTCTCTTATGTATTATTTTCTTTTCTATAAACACACTGAGATAAAGTGTCTACTTCTGCATATCTGGGATCTTGTACACCTTATGTATTTTTTGTACTTGCACTTAGTTATAAAGTGCCATGGGGGTTATGATATTTTTTTATTTTAGGCTCATCCACCTTTGTCAAGTGAGCGTACCTTCTATGACATTAACCCATGTTGTGTGTCGGTGACACCGCCCTTTATCGTGTGCTTGTATTTCTATTACACTGTTGGTGTTCCTGTAACCACCTGAATTTGGTCTGTTGTAACTATGGACCCTCTTTGTCCTAAGTGTGATCATACCCTCGATTTATGTCCAAACGACCCTGTTACTGCTTGGCATAATTCTTTAAATCAATTTAATATCCTAGGTGATTTTTATCACTGATTTATATTAACTATTATAGCCATACAATTCAAATCAATTTCGACCAATCAAATCAAATCAAAATCAAACATGGCTATA
>MU225714.1:328649-354604 GCA_018584345.1 Thuja plicata | reverse complement strand
TCTTGATCAATTGCAACGTACTAATGCTCAGATAACTATTTTTGAGCTCCTAAAAATCTCCCCTGCTCACAGGGAAATCCTGGACAAAGCCCTCACTGAGGAAAATGTCCCAAAAGATCTTGATCTCGACTAGTTTCAATCTATGGTAGGTCACTTGACCTCCTCACATTACTTGTCTTTATCTGAGGAAGATGACCATTCTTTGAGTCACCCACATAATAATCCTCTGCACATTGAAGTCATGATTGGTCCAAAGCGTGTTCGTCGTGTTCTCATAGATAATGGCACTGGCCTAAATATTTGCTCTGCTAGTTTCCTTATTGAGTTAGGCTATGGTGAAGATTGCATTGATGCTTGCAAAAAGATTACTATTAAGGCCTATGATGAGGAAGAATGTAAATCTAAGGGGTTATTTGTTTTGCCAATCAGAGTTGGTCCTGTTGAACGAGATGTTATTTGTCAAGTGCTTGACATTCCTTTGGAATACAATATTCTATTAGGAAGGACATGGGTCCATGAAATGCAGGCTGTCCCTTCCACATACCATCAGTGCATTAAGTTCCCATGCTAAGGATCTGAAGTGACTATACCTACTAATACACGCTATGATTGCAATGCCCTCACCAAATCTGCTGACATCCTTGTGCCTACCAACAGATAATCTATTAAACTCCTCGAGAATAAATTAAAGGAAATGGGAAAGAGTTTGACACTCAAAGAAACTGACATGGGAGGATATCAGATTGAACCAGTGCTATCTATTACATCTTTGCCTTTTTCTCCCTTTTCTTTTGGGAGACCTTCTGAGAGCACTAAACCTTCTACGGTTACTCTTCCAACAAAGTATGGTGGTACCTTTGTATAAGCCATAGTACCATTAGAAGAAGAAGCTGAAAACAGAGCTATCAAAGCTTGGATCTATAAAGGAGAAGATAATTCTGAACAAACTCCTCCTTATGACACAAAACTTGAGCAATATGGCAAAGGTTTATCTATTATGCAACATTTTGGCTATAAAGGAAATGGTCCCATAGGTGTGAATCATAAAGGCTTGATTGCACCACTTGAAGCTATTGGTCGCAGAACTCGTGACTCTACAGGTATAGGCTTCCAGAAACTCACATTTCAACTGGGAATAAACAAGTTTGTACCTCGAGAAGATAAACAACCAACACCTGAAGAAACATCTAAAGCTGCAGAATTTGAAGACAGCTCTAATGAGGATACTTTTCCTTATCCCATTCCTCCAGACCTGGCAGCATTCTTTGCTGAGCCAGATAAATTTATACCACATGTCAATACTGTAGACACTGACAGCAATTCTGATACCACCACTTCACTTGCTCCATTAACTTATGAGGAGTGGAAAAAGATATATACTCTAAATCCTAGTCATCAAGGTGATTTATACATACCACCACACTTTCAAGAATAGTTTGACCAAGAATTCCAGTCACTTCTCATTACACAAGAGGTAGCTGATGCTACAAACACTACTAAGGTACCTAGGTCAATAGGTGCTCATCTGACCATAGCAGAGGTTCTAGGTAGAACTCATCCCAACTGGGGACAACGAGTTGATTTCACTCATGTTCTTGATATGACACCTAATGATGAAACAGACTCTCATGAATATGAGTTCGACATCTTGTCATATGCCACTTCTGACAGAGATACAGATACAACTAATGCATATGAAAACCTTCTCGAAGTAGGTGAACGGTCTAGTTTAGGGTCGCATGAGTCTGACTCCCTAGATGTTAACATGTCATCTACTACAGTCGCTAGGAATCAAAGGAATTTGACTATACCTTTGGATGAGATTGCTTTGGGTCTCGAATTGCTTGTCCATGCCTTTGATGATTATAATGTGAACACACTTGAACCTACCATTCCTCTTTCACTTTTCCATCTTGAGCTTATAGACTGGAACTCTACCTCCCCATCTAATGAAGTCCTTATGTTCCAGAATGATTACGCTCTTGCATGTTACCTACACGCTGTCAAACCTGTAACGTCCTCCACTAGCGAAGAAAGTGTCAATATGACCGAGGCGGACATCAAGTATCTTAGTCACAAAATCAAAAGAAGAAAAAATAGGTGCTTTGATGGTGAAAACCACATCGTGGTAGTATCAGAGCCTAAAACAGTCAAAATATGATAAATCCATACGAGTCTGCATAGACTTCAGAGACCTGAATTTGGCATGTCCTAAGGATGATTTTCCATTGCCTAATATTGATATGATCATAGATATGATAGCTGGGTATGAAATGTACTCACTAATGGATGGTTTCTCTGGCTACAACCAGATAAAAATTGTGCCAGAGGACCAAGAGAAAACAGATTTCACATGTGCATGGGGCACCTTCTGTTGGAATGTCATGCCCTTTGGACTCAAAAATGCTAGTGCTACATATCAGCGAGCTGTTACTACCATATTTCATGACATGATGCATAAAATAATGGAAGATTATGTGGATGACACTTTGGCTAAAAGTATGCACCAAAAGAAACATCTTGCAGATCTAGGTCCTATACTAGATCATATGGAACAATTCAGTCTGAGGCTTAATCCTAAGAAATGCGCATTTGGCATAAAATTTGGAAAATTGCTTGGCTATATCATCTCTTCCAAAGGCATCGAAGTGGATCCTGCAAAAGTACAAGCTATCATGGAAATGTCGCCACCAAAGAATATCAGACAAATGAGAGGACTTCAAGGTCGACTGCAGTCTATTAGGCATTTTATCTCTCAACTGGCAAACAAGTCACAACCATTCACCAAGACTCTACACAAAGGTGTGACTTACCAATGGAACAAAGAATGTGATGAAGGGTTCACACAAATCAAATAGTATCTTGCAAACCCGCCAATATTGATGCCTCCTATTCATGGGAAACCACTTATACTTTACATTTCTGCTACGGATACATCATTAGGTATCCTATTGGCTGAAGAAGATCAGCAAAAGAAAGAAAGGGCTATCTATTACATTAGCAGAACTCTGGTCTCATATGAAATGAAGTATTATGCTATAGAGAAGGCTTGCCTAGTAGTGGTGTTTGCTTCACAAAATTTGCGGCACTATATGATGGCTCATACTACACGTCTAATTGCTAAAATTAACCCTTTGAAATATGTACTCAGTAAAGCTACCCTCACATGTAGACTAGCTAAATGGGTCATGCTTCTCAGTGAATTTGATATTGAATATGTGGAAAGAAAAGCCATTAAAGGCCAAGCAATAGCAGAAGCACGTCTAGTTGATCATCAACCATTGCACATTGAATTTCCAGATGAGTCCATATTACTTCTTACACATCGATCATGGACTATGTTTTTTGATGGTTCATTTACCCAACAGGGGTCAGGTGCTGGGATACTATTCATTACAACTCAAAGGTACTCTTTACCAAAAGCATACAAGATGGTGTTTCCTTGTACAAATAACATTGCTGAGTACGAAGCCCTAATCAATGGTATGAAGATCGCCCTTGAGTGGCGAGTAGTTGAACTCAATGTTCTTGGAGATTCATAGTTAGTCATCAATCAAATCAATGATATATATTAGACAACAGACGACAAGTTGGTGCTGTATAAACAGTTGGTTGATGATCTCAAGAAGTATTTTACTCACATCACATTTCAACAGGTTCCAAGGGTAGATAATAAAGTAGCAGACGCTATGGCTACTCTCGCCTCTATGCTATAGATGCCTAAAAATGACTTTAGACATGAATTCCTAATGGAGACGTTACGCTACCCAGCCTATAACTCTCCTGATTCCCAGATGATCTATTCTGTCATAGGACATGACTCATCCCGCTACCATCATATCTTCTCCTACCTTTGTGACCAAATTGTTCTGGACACTTATTCCCAGAATGAAAAATGTCACTTAATCCGCAGTGCTTCACGGTTCGTCATCATCACTAATGACTTATATAGATGTGGTCTAGATGGTACCCTCCTTAGGTGTTTAGAACCCGATGAGTCCAAATGAGCGTTAGTAGAGGTGCATGAAGGCATCTATGGTTCCCACTCTAACGCCTTGACATTGGCCCGTAAGCTTATTAGAGCTGGTTACTATTGGCCAGATATGGAAAAAGAAGCTACACAGTTTGCTAAGTCTTGCAAACAATGTCAACTACATGGTAATCTGATTCATGCTCCAGTCAAGGAGCTGATTCCCTTCATTACTTTCTAGCCATTTCAACAATGGGCCTTTGACTTGGTGGGTCAGATTTACCCCTCATCCTCCAATGGACATAAGTTTATAATCATAGCTACGGACTCTTTTACTAAGTGGGTGGAGGCAGTCCCTCTCACCGTTGCCAGTGGAAAAATAGTAGCTATGTTCATTATCAACTACATCATCTGCAGGCATGGTGTACCCTCAATAATAATCACTGATAATGGGGGACAATTCAAAAACAAGGATTTGACAGAGTTATGCTCTAAGTTTAAAATTACTCAACATTGGTCTTCCATCTATTATCCTCAGGGTAATGGATAGGCGGAAGCATCCAATAAGACAATCCTTAAAATCCTGCATCGCACAGTGCATAAATTCAGACAAGATTGGCATCTCTAGATCAATCTAGCTCTTTGGGCATATAGGACAAGCATAAGAACACCAACAGGGGCTACACCCTATGCTTTGGTTTATGGAGCAGATGTTGTGTTACCAATTGAGGTTGAGATTCCTTCTCTGTGAGTCTCTCTGAAAGGCCTCATTACTGATGAAGATAACAGAACATATCGGCTACAAGAGCTAGAACTACTTGATGAACGTCGACAAGTGGCATTCGATCACCTTAGAGCATACCAGAAAAGTATGTCCAAGAGCTATAACAAGAAGGTTAGACGAAGGGATTTCCAAGCAGGTGACCTCGTTCTGAGGAAGAACCCTAAGAATCAACAACATCGGATCCAGAAAGGGAAGTTTGAACCAAATTGGCTTGGTCCATATGTTGTCACTGCAATGTTTGGGTCTGGTACCTATCAACTTTCTACTACTAAAGGAGAACAACTCAAAGAGCCCATCAACGCTCTTCATCTGAAGCGGTTCTATAGCTGAGACATCTTCAGTATACTCATGTATATAGTAAAGTCTTGAAAAAATTCTAAAAATTTGAAAAGTCCTGAAAAAATGATCATCTAAGTGAAAACCTAGCGATAGGCACTTTGAAGTATCTCCAAAAAAAATTATATATTCCAAAAATACAAAAAAACTAAAAAATTGAAAAATACAAAAAAAAAAAAAGAGAAAAAGAGAAAAAGTGCCCATGATGAAAACCTGGCAAACAGGCGTCATGGTAGAAAAAAAAAATTCTTCCAAGAAGGTGAAAACTTGGTAAATAGGCGCCTCTTGTTCCACAATGCTATATCTATCACAACACCACTTGGCTTTAGGCATTTGCTTTCCTGCTTTCCTGCTTACATTTTCTTTCAGTTCCCGTTAAGACACCAACTCACATGGATTGAAACTAGTCATACTCTCAGGGCAACCCTCCTGATCTAGGGAGCACTATCCTTTCATCTTTTAAAGGATCTTCTTCACATCAGTCACCAGTGGTTCTCACTGCGTATGCCTACTGATGTCTATCTTATACTATGATCGCTTCATTTGAGAATCTTTCTCGCATCAGTCACCAGTGGTTCTCACTGCGTCTGCCTACTGTCGCTATTCTATCAAGATTTTTCACATTTGTTATAGTTGGAGTTATACTCACACGCTCTATCTTTCGATACTTAGTCTTGACGATTCTATGCTTTAATTTGTACATATCTTTTGGTCACTTTTGTGACACTCTGGTTCCTTTGAGGACCCTCCTGACTTATCATTGATTCAGTGCCATATGCTTGGGGGCAACCAAATCTTGTTTGTCCTCACAACATACGTCAAGTCATTCATCATTACATGGGGGCATGGGCCCCCCATTTGATCACATCTTTGGTTTACACCCGAGTTAGTAATCTTGTCACTTCTCAAGGATAACTCTCTACTGACACAAACCGGTGTTTCTCAACACCACCAGAAACAGTGTTTTTAACACTATCTTTGGACACATCTGTGTTTTTCAACACACATTAGATACCTTAAACATAAACATCTATCGATAATAATCAAACACAATGCACTCACAAGTACAACGATTTTTTTTAACACCCTCTAAACATGAATATATTCAAAAACTTTGAAACTGGCTTAGCTATGCTTGAATATTTCTTTGTATGCTGTCTATTCTCATGGATTTCATTGATATTTTCTTTGTCTACTGCTCGTTGGTGTAGTCCCGATGATCTGGCAATGTAAAATAAATAGGGTGTATGTGATAAGAGCTCCCACAGTAAGGTGGAACAACCTCACATCCCTCGATCTTTTTTATTTGTACGCCATGGCGAGGACGATACTATCTCCTTGCTTGTTATTGCTCTGTTTGTTATTATTTTGTTTGTTATTGATCTGTTTGTTTACGCATGATCACACTCAAGGTTATCTTGGCTTTGAATGCCTCGATACTGGTGTACTCTTGCAACATTAACTAGAAACAATGTTCAGGTCATCTTGGCTTTTGTGCACAGGTGCTTACATTCATTTCCTACATTTCATCCGATGAAGAGTCATATTCATATCCTTATGGTTGCATTGTGGCACCAGTAAGGGTTGTATCGATTTTGATGTTCCAAAAAATGCTCAATGATGATGATTTTATGATGGGTCTCACAACCATGTCCTATAATTGCACTTTCATATTGCATCTAGCATATAATTGCATTTTCATATTGCATCTAGCATAGAATTGCATTTTCATATTGCATCTAGCATAGGATTGCATTTTCATTCTAGACATGCATTGTGGCAGCAATTCAATGTTCTGTTCTTTGCATTCTCTTGGGTTCATACATAGGGGAGTTCTTCTTCAGAGTCTTGGTTTCATCATGACTACCCAAGTGTTTGATCCTCGCTCTCTATCTTCAGCTATATGCTCAACCCATTTTCGGGATCAAAATTGAAATCTGACAGTTCTATATAGCTCAAAATCACATTTTAAAATTTTTGGGACCGACGCGATCGGACACTTGTGCAGTCAACTTTCTGATGTCACTCTCTTTTCAGAATCATATTATATCATCATTTTCTCAAATCTTTGAATTTTTTCCTCAAAATTCAACTCTAGTCAACTCTGGTCAACCCTAGTCAAACTTGGTCAACCAGACCTCAAAATCACTTGAAATTGATTCTAATCTTTTGAATTCTTTCACAATTTGTTCTGAGTTCTTCTTGATCTTTGATTCAATATTTATCTGTGATTTTTCTCGCTCTCCATCATCATTATGGCGTGTCATCTTTCCATTTCGCTCCCGAGGGGGTAGGATGATTACATCATTGAATCTATTCCAATAAATTTGATTTGATTTTCAAAAGTCCTCATCGCTAGGGGCATCTCATCACTTGGGGCATGTTCAGTTTTTTGTACCTCATGGTCAAAATTGGGTGTTCCATGACTTTCAATCAATAAGGGCATCTTTGTTCCTTACATCTTGTCATCTATTCAACATCTGAGCAATCTAACTCAGATTCTTAAGGATCAAGCTCCGTTCTAGAGATGGCTCTCGAAAAACTTCTTTTGGGACAGGTATCGGGGCAATCTAACCCTGACTCCTGATAATCTAACTCCATTCTGGAGATGATTCTGAACTGCTATTTACCATCTTTTGAGACAGGTATCGAGGCAATCTAACCCTGACTCCTAAAGGTTAAGCCTCATTCTAGGGATAGCCTTGTGAAAGATGTCAATCTATCTAAACCAGTGTCTTGGCAACCTAACCTAGATATTGGGGGACTAAGCTTCATTTTGAAGATAGTCCTAAAAACCTCTATTTTACTATCTTTTGAGACAGGTATCGGGGCATTCTAACCCTGACTCCTGAAGGTTGAGCCTCGTTCTGGGGATAGTCTTGTGAAAGATATCTATCTAACCAGTTTCTGGGAAATCTAACCTAGATATTGGGGGACTAAGCTTCATTCTGGAGATAGTCCTAGAATCGCTATTGATTATCTTGTCAGACAAGTATCGGGGCAATCTAACCCTGACTCCTGAAGGTTGAGCCTCGTTCTGAGGACAGTCTTGTGAAATATATCAATCTATTAGGTATCGGGGCATTCTAACCCAGATCCCTGAGGATCAAGCTTCATTCTGAAGATGACCCTTGAAAACTCTACTTGACCGGCGTCTTGGCAACCTAACCTAGACTTTGAAGAGTCAAGCTCTATTCTGGAGATGGCTCTGAAATCTTTGCATCATCAATTTTCAAATCTATTCTTCTGTGCTTCAGGCATCAGACTATTCTTTGAATCAACGCGCTCCTCGCACATCAATTCAAAGAGGGGCAAAATGTAACACCCAAAAATTGGCATCTTGCAACCCTAACCAATTTTGTTGCATTTGTCATTCTTCTAAATCATCAAAGTCCTATTATACTAGGCAATTCTGAGTTTTTGACTAACTCTACTTGACTAAAGTGTCAAATGTAGAAAATCCTAAATCTACATTAATCATACATCATATTTGATTCCTAAATATCTATTGGCTAAACAAACCTTATGATTGAATTAATTTAATTAATAAAGTCCTAGCACTTTAATTAAATTGAAATCACCCTCTTTAGCTAAGACACATGAAAAAGGGATTAAATAATATTTAATTATTAAATAAATATCCTCATTTCAATAATTGAATTTAATTATTCAGATAATTGAGAAAAACCTATTTATGAGGTCATATTTATTTAATTAATTAAATATTGTCAACAAAATCTTATCTCTGTTCAGAAATAGAATCTCTGTGCTTTAAAGAGAAAGAAAACAATTAAAATCAGATAAAACAGAATTAAATCAAAGAAAGAAAACAATTAAAGCAAAGGGAAAATAATTTATTGTATTCTTTTAAATAAAGCTTTCTAATTTAAACTGGCTTTTCTATCTGTTTTATTTCAAAGAGGAAACTTTCTATTCTGATCATCTCCGAGTCTATAAAAGAACTCTCATTCCTCATTCAAAACCCTTCCTGATTGCCCACTCATTTTTTATGCATTGTTAGAATACTAAATTATTGTCATATTTTCTTGATAGATTTCATATAGAATAATATCATTTTGCAATAGAATAGCTTCAATTTCTAGAATAATTGCATTGAAATCATGTCTTGGACTAAACTTGCATCTTTCAATTCTTAGAATAATCTTGCATTGTATTGCATTTATGAATATAAATCCTTCGTTCCTAGATTGGTCCATGGTTGTGAAACTCTCATTCTGAGAGCAATTTCAAAAACCTCATCTGGATAGAAGGCAACAGGTCGAATCATGCAGGCAGACAGGATGAATAATCTCATATTCAGTCTTGTGTGTATCTGATGAAGAAGGACTATGTTGAAGTGTATGGTGAGTTAACAAGGCCAAATTTACCACATACAATCACTAGAAAACATCTATTTAAATCATATTGCTTTGAGAGCATTAGTCTATCTCAAGTATTTAATTCTCTTAGTCATATCCTATTTTGCTTGGGATCATAAGTCTATCTCCAAGTAGAAGAAGATATCATCATCCAAATCAATCCTTTGTTTGCACCATCATAGGGTCTTGTTTCACCTAGGTTTGTCTCAAACCTTTAAATCCAAAACAAATCAAATCAAATCCAACTTTGAGGCTCTACCCTCATATCAAAATCAAATCAAATCAAATTAAAATCAATCAAATCAAAATCCTTGAGGCCTTTCCGTCTTAAATCAAAACAAAGTCCAAATTTGCTCCTAAGTCTTAAGTTCATATTTCATCCATCCTCAAATCTTTCACTCCATCCACTCTTAATCTAAATCTTCATCCACATCATCTTCTAATCCAATTCCAACACCCTTCATCATAAATATGGATTGGTTTCACAAAATAGTTGAGGACTTTAAAGTGCTAAACCCTAATCCTCAAACCATACCTCCAATCCAACCTACCTACCATATCAATCCTCAACACATCATATCCAATCCAAATTCATCTACCATTTCTTATCCTTCCTCTACCTTTGACAAGGTAAATTCATCTCATATCCACCTTTCCCATGAGATTCAAGAACTCTGAAACATTGTCCTTAGCCTACAAAATGGGGGTCAAAAGAAAAAGTTTTCCTTTGAAGACATATGTCCTTCCCCATTTTTCCAAATTCATAATTCTCATCTCCAATTTAATCCCAATCCTACACCTAATCCCCCATATTTTCAGCTCCATGTCCAAAATCATAATCCTTATCCTCCACATAATCCCAATCCTCCAAATCCTACATCATCCCCATCCCACACTACCTTTTCGATTGAATGGATCCAAGGGCCAGAAGAAAAATATAAATCCCCAAATCAAGTTGTGAAATTCCCTCAAGTAATGAACCCACCACCGTCCCCTCCAAATCAATGCATACCTCAATCTCCTAATCCTTATGAGTCTCTCATCCCTCCATCCAATCACGTTGAAGCTTCCATCTCTTCCATCACATTACCCCCACAAGTCCACACATATCTTGTTCCAAAGCATGATAACATGGATTCCTCTTCTCCTCTACCTCTAAACATTCCTCCATCTTATGACACCTCTCCATCTTATGACATATTTCCATATGAATATCCTCTCCTTCCATATCAAGATCCACTTATCCTCCTTAACCCATCTCATCATCTGATTCCTATACAAGATCAAGACATCCCCTCCACCCCATCCAATGATTCTCCCGTATGTCAAGAGTTAACCTCCACTTATCCTCCTTTTCATGAAGATATTCCTTGTATCCCATCTACTAAACCCCCTCCGTGTCAAGATCAAGTTACTCCATCTCATGATTTCATCCCCTCCATTTCATTGCATGATTCCCTTCCATCTCAAGATCCACTCACTCCAACACATAATCCTCCCAAAGTCATGGTCAAAGTGCCCATTCAAATCCATGTCATAATTCCTATCCCTCTCAAAATCCTATTATCCCTCCACATGATACTAATCCTCCACAAAATCCTATCACACTTATCCAATCCGTACATAAACCCCATTCACGTAGACTCACATCTTGTGTTCAAAATAAAAAGTATCCCATTGGAAAAATAATGTCTCAAGATGTTGGTAAATCTTCCACCCCTTCTACATCTGAAATTCTTCCATCTATACTCTAATATCCCCATCATCCATTTTCCAAATCCATTTTGGGCCCTTATGTTCCAAACACCATCCCTTCCTCATCCACATCCATTTTAGGTCCTTATGTCCAAAAACCATATCCTTCCTGCCTTCCATCCATTTTGTGTCCTTACATACCTCCACCCCCCATATCCAAGTCCACCATCACATCACCTCAAACACCTAAGAAAGATCAACAAAGGCACACATCCTTGAATTCCTTCCAACATTTACCCTTCATTATTCCATCCATAAAATCTCCACACCATCTATCCTCGTACACCCATACCCTTTCTAATGGAAGAAAATTGGATGCCAAAGCTAAAATGCATAAAGCTATAAAACCACAAAAATTAAAGGATCAACATGTCCCATCTAAAAGACGTGATAAAAAAAAAGAAAAAAAAATTCATGTGGATTCCAAAGCTACTCATTGAAGCAATCCATATCAAATAGAAATCAAACTTGACATCCAAACGTATTAATCCAATAGCTTTCTCTACTCACAAGTCCTTCAATCCTTCATTTAAACATCCTCCATTTTCCAAATCCATTTTGGGTCCTTACATCCCCAAATCCACATCTTCTCTTCCATTTCATTCACACTCTACTCCTCCAATACTCCATCACCCTTCAAGGTGTGCACCAATGATGATCTTTCCAAATCCTTCATCTATTTATTCACCAGTCTTCCAATCTTCCATTCATTATCCACCAATCCTTCCCCATCCTTCCCCATCCTTTCATCCCATTAATCCAACCTTACACATAAACCCTTATCCCCCCTCCTCCAATACTTCATCGCCCTTCAAGGTGTGCGCCAATGATGATCTTTCCAAATCCTTCATATTTTTATTCACCAGTCTTCCAATCTTCCATTCATTATCCACCAATCCTTCCCCATCCTTCCATCTCATTAATCCAACCTTACGCATAAACCCTTATTCCCCCTCCATATCCCCCATCCATTCATCTCCCTTATACAATCCCACCAACATCTATGATCATATATATAATTACTTGGTACAAAAATAAACATATATATAAAATGTCCTAAAAAAATCATCATCTTGGTGAAAACCTGGCAAACAGGCACCTCAATGATACAAAAAAAAAGTGGACATATCAAGGGATACTATTCATGGAACTCAATGCTTGAGTTCCTTTACCATCTTCCTTATCATGTATTCATTATTTTCCAAATCCACTCATATATTTTCATCCCCTTGCACTCTACACTTGGGGGCAAGCTCCATCCATACTATTCTACCATACATCCACTATCCATCGCCTTACCCATACATACTCCTTTTCCCATCTTTGATCTTGACTATAACATCCATTTCATTCATCCATATACACCTACCATGTTCCTCATTTACGATTCATCCACTATTTTTGATCTTGACATCGTCTCCATTCCCTCCATCCACAAACTTCATGTTACTTAGTAATTATTCATCCACCATTCATAATCCTATATCAGTCCATCCTCCTTCCCACATCTTTGATCTTGGTTATCCCATGCATTTCATCCCTATATTATCCATTATCCTATTCCATTAATATCCTCCTTATCATATCCCATCTTATTCATATCCTCCATATTAAACCCCTTATCCAATTCCATGTCACTTTCGTGTCCTTGTTCTTTCTTAAAACAACTAGAGGCACTTAAACATCCATACATGATTTGGATAATACAAGTCTTTATCCCCTCCATAAACCTCATTTATACACTATCCATCCATCTCACATAGCCTCTATCCTCCATCTCTCCACCTTCCTCCTCCCACCTCTAGTATGGGGATCCCTTCGCAACATAGTCCTTGTTTCCTACTCCATTGTTTCCCTCCCCTCACATCCCTTACATATAATCCTTTCATTTCATGCATCCTTTATTCTCCATCTTCCCATCCTTCATTTTCTTACTACTAGTGTGAGGCATTTCACTCCTTTACCACATAGTTCTTGAATCTCCATCCTTTCATCCCACATTCCATATCCATCCATCCAATATTACCTATCCATCCATTCCATTCATCTATCTCCTATCCAATCCATCTCTCTGTCTTCACCATTCTTTATTTCTCCCTTGTCATTGGTCCTAATCCATCTTATCCTTCATCCATATCCCATATTCAATTTTATCCAATTCATTTATCTTCTAAACCAATCCATCCATATTCCCTTCTATCTAATCTACTTATCTTCTAATTCAATCCACTCATATTCCCTTCTATCTAATTCATTTATCTTCTAATCCAATCATTTTCTCTTCCAATTCCATTTTATCTAATTCCTATTATCCTCCTTCCTATCCAACACAATCAATTCATCTTTCTTCCATCCTAATTCAATCCATCTTACCCTCCAATCTCATTTTATCCAATCATGTTCCTCCTTCACCATCTAATCACATGATATTCTACCCATTCTAATCCTATCAAACTGAGCTTCACCTCATCACACTGAGCTTCACCCCATCATACTGAGCTTTTCCCAGACACCATGATCGCAAACATTTTCATCAAATCAATAGACCGATTGAATTTCTCAGCATTTAATCCATTCATGAGCAATTGCCAGCAAACTCTTGTTTCAACATCCATCACTCTTTTGCCCATCAAGATGTATCCTTCTGATGTCGGCTTACCAATCACTCATCACATCAATCTCATTCATGGAAAGAACTTTTGGACTAAATGACTGCTTGGTCATGATGCCTTTTTGTTGATTTTATCTTTGTGTTTCAGTAGACCCTACTCACGATTGCCTCGACCTTCAATATCTTGGTGTATATTGGATGGTGTATATTGGAATACGTGTCATTTGCAGAATAATATGTTTGTGGGTAATTTAGTGCATTTTTGTTGGTCATGTTGTTATGGTTATGTATGCCTCACTAGTGGCAGGGTCTTGTGCACTTCCACCAAGTTCCTAATCAATACTTGGGTGTACTATAGCTTCCTCATGAGCATCACTACATTAGTTCCACCATGATTGTCGATCTACATCCATGCTCCTAAATCAACCTTGTTTGTCTGAGAGTCTAGTCCACGCAAAGGACCATGTCACTTGTGCTTTCTAACACATTGTGCATACCTCCTCTTGAAAAATTAAACTAGGGTGTGCTCTCCGATATTAACACAATACAATCCAAAAAATATCATGTAGTTAGGTTGCATTCTAGTAAGGTCATATTGCAGTTTGCATTTTGCTCTTGGCAAGGCTCCTATTTATTCACTATTCCCCCATCCCGCTAGGGGCATCATGTCCCCGATCTAGCCTAAGTCTACCCCGACCCCCCTAAGGAAGCGTCTCACGACACCACCTAATCTCCCCCTTTTCTCTCTTCTTCTCATCTGCCTTTTTTTGAGAAAATTTCAAAAAAATTATTTTTCCTGTTATTTTCTTATGGGGGCATCATCTCATCTCCCACTATAATTAATTTTCTTTCTGGGGCATATTATTTTCTTTTCTTTGACGTGACGCCACTTTCGACGCCGCATCAAAGAGGGGCAAAATGTAGACGTCTAAAATCATCCTTATATTAATTTAATTAATATTCCCATAACATTATAGTTAATTTTTAATTAATTATATTTGTTATATTCTTCTATCTATTTAATTTATTTATTTAATTAAATATGATTCATTTTCATAGTATTTAAATCTTAATTTAAATATTATTCCCCCATTTAATGTATTAAATCTTATTTATATACATTTCCCTCATTTATTCTTTTTAAATAAATTTATAATTTATTTATTCCTCCACATGACTTAATTCTACTAAACCATAATTAGTCTAAATTTAATTTGGATTAAACTAATTTGAACCTAGATCCTACCCTACCTCACATCATTCTCACCAAATAGACCTACTCACTAATTAACTAAGGTTAATTAGGCTAATTTCTTGATATCTACACATATTAGTCCTAATTATTTGCTCACACATGTGTGAGCAAATTTCCAAAAATTGACTTTTCCAAATAATACTAATTTGGTGCCAACAAGGTTTCTTACAACCTTGATGACACTTTCTTACACTTTATAAAAGTGTTTTATTGGACAAAAACTCTTACACCTCTTACAAGATCCTTCACATGTGTACTTTAAGTACACCTTGACCCATCACATCACAAGTTGATCACACATGTGTGAGCAACCTTGGCCTTTTGCATGGCTTATGTGTCCCTCATGTGGCACCTATGTGGATGCCACATGAGCTCCACCTCATCCAAGCCCTCTCTTTCCTCTCAAAAGTCTATAAATAGAGGTCATTGCCAAGAGAAAATCATCTCCATTTTATGCATTGTTATCATGCTAGTTTAGCTTTAGAATTCTTAGTTCATGTTTCATGCTTTTTAGTTTATTTTGAAAATCTAGATATTACATCTTAGGTTTAATGGAATGAATCTAGTTTCTTGGCTTAGATCTTGCATATCATCTTAGCATTAGTGTTTGCATCTTCATCAAATGGTGAAAGCTTGAGATAAGTTCCTTATACTTGTTCTTGAGTTATTAGCTCATCATTTTCATGCATTTCAAGTGGGATTTTAATATTGTGTTGGGAGAGCACACCCACATACTTATCTAAGAGAAAATCAACAAGGCATTGGGTGCCCTTGTTCAGCTCATCGGACGTTGTGATGGAAGTCTTTATTTTAGAGTTTGTTTTTAGACATGTTAGTGTATTTTATTAATTTATATCTCTAACGTTTGTATGTCTGGGCGTGCTCCAAATAGGTATATTTGCAACACATACACATATATTTACTTTTGATCTTTAGAAAGATCAATCTTAACAAATAAATGTGCAAAAAATTTAATTAATAATCTTGATAAAACTTAGTAGCCTCAACATATATGACTTTCCTAAGATAAGTAATAGTGGTGGTTGAAAAGTTTCACTAAGGTAAGTGTAGACCTAGAAATTTAATCCAAACTGGCACACAAAGTATGTTTTTATTTGAGACAACATAATTTCACATTCTTGATTGAAAACCAACAAAGACACACACAAACAATCCATGAGTCATGATTGAGGATAGTCTCAACATGACTGTGTTGGGATAATGGAGAGGTGTATCAGTACCCTTAAAAATGTTTAGACTAATCTTTGTAACCAATTGTTTTTTAATAACTGACTGAACAGAATGCATACACCAAACATACAATGTCACTACTGAAATGTAAATGCATATAAATTAAACAATACAAATACATGAATTTAAGTACTCATGACACTAGTATTTTGGTATCACAGAAAACCCCTGTTAGAAGGTAAAAACTGCGGTGGGGATGAGACCCACCAAACTTCACTACTGTAATAAATAAAGTAGCATGTTAAAACTTACAAAGATTGATCACTTATGATGATCTTACCCTATTAGGAGTAACAATGAGATTGGTTAGATCTACCTCGTGAGAGGATTTAGCAACACAAAGTATGTGTACATTTGGTTAAGAGATTTACAAAAAGACGGTTAAGTCTACTATGTTAAGATATTTTGGGGTCTATTACAATTGTTAGAGTAACAAAAATGTGATCTAAACATATACAATATCACTATTGTTGATACAGATCCTTTAAATGCATACAAGATATATCACCTCAATGTGAATGATAATACCTTATGCTCGGTAGCCTTGCCTCTATTGTGATAAATTACTACAATGTAGTCTTTGTCCTTAAAACCCTTGTTTGATCTCTGATGTCCATAGTATGGTGACTACTTGATCATTGCTTGATCAACATACATTAAAAAATGACATCTATACATTATATATCAAACTCTATGACCTAATTAGGGCTTAACAATATCATCCCTAACCTAAGATCAGAGGTGTACATAATTTACCTTGATCATCTAAATATAGGAGATATAGACAATTAATGTTGTGAATATTTAATTAATTCTCTCCTCGATATTTGTAAACTGTTATCAAGGTTGGCAAAAAGTTGTTACCTAGAATGATGTGTCATAACAAACTTTTATGTGGCCTCAGGTCCACTCGGTTAATCTTGTCTCTCGATGCTTGGTGTAGTCTGTGTATCTCATTTATACTGTTGTTCAGTTATAGTGTGTACTTGGTGTAGTCTATGCTCGGTAAAGTCTGTCTGCTTAGTAATCACTACACTTGATTAACTTTGTGTGTGATCAGTGCTCTCGGTTGACTCTGTACTTCGGTGATTTTACCGATTGTCCATTTTGAGTGCTTGAATACTAATGACAACCTTCAATGCTCATTTGGAGTAACATTCTCCCCCTTTGGAATTAGTATCAAAAACTTATCATTTACAAATTACTATACATAGTGAGTCCCCCTTTGTACATGCTCGATATATGTAACATTCTCCTGATTATAGTTTCCCCCTTTACTATACTTATATACATATATTTCCCCCTTTTTTGAAAATAATGACAAAAGGAATATAACTTACAATTTGTCAAAAATGTTAGGATGAGCTTGCTTGATATTTTCCAGTAGCTTCTCTCATTCCTTTTATAAATTCTCAAGGGTTAATAGATCTAATTTTATCTGAGCATGCATATCATATATGCTTTTGGCGACTGATGATTCTAGGGTGGCAATCAAATTCTTTGCCAATGTCACATGTTTCTGCATCATAACTAAATGCAGTAGTAATGTTTCATGTAGTTTGGTTACCTGTTCTCTGATTTTATCCTCTTCTTTCTTCAAGTCTAGTCTCAACCACTGGTTTTGGAGTACTTTGGTGTAATGCATATGCAATGCATGTTGCTCGGTTGATAGACTATTTGCGCTATCTTTTAGATCTTGATCTAATTTCTGCATATTTTCACTAATCTCTGTAGTGAAGTGATCTAAAGTGCATAACTGTTGTAGAATTGTAATGGCTTTAGATGTGATAGTTTCTAAACCACTTACAAATTCATACAGAGTTACCTTGTTTACTGCCACTGCCTGGCTGATCTTCTCTATAACTTTGTATTGTATCTTCTTTTATGCTCGCTCTTCCAATTTTTGCTTGACATCAATGTCCGGTTTGTTAATTGCCTCAATGAGTAGTGCAAGTTGATCAAGTATCGGGGTGGATTCATCTATGTTCACATCAGGAACAAATTGCATGAGAATCTCCTTAGCAGTCTCTAACACCTGTGCACTTTTGCGTTCTTGTCTCAGCTTATCCTGTGCTACCTTTCGGGTGCAGAGTTTTCCATATCTTGTCAAAGCTTCAGGATCAAGTTTCTGTGGATCACAATCAGGTATGTCAATGATCTCATTAAGTGTCATGGGACCCTTTCTTCCCTTCTTCTTTTTCTTATTCTTCTCTTTGGTGCTCGATGTAGGAGATAATGTTAATGCCAATTGAGCCTTTTCTCAGTTTCAGGCTTTGTTGGCTCGGTACTCAGTGTGATGACTTGGTGAGGTGCCTCAATAGATGACCTAGTGTCAGTGGTAGAAGTCTCTACCATTGATGTTTCTATGATACCTTCACCTTTTTCTTCTGCATCAGTGGTATATTTTGGTTCATCACCTTGTGTTGTTCCACCACTATGATCGGTATGTGTACCTTGTGTATCACGATTGTCTTCATTTGTGTCTATTTCCTACTCGGGTGTCTTATGTTGTGCTTCACTCTCTATTTCAATAGATTGTACCAAAATAGGTAACCGGCCTGTTATATTTTCTCGGGCAACCCTGATGTGTCTTTCTCATCTATCGGTAGCTCCAATTGACTCATCTTCCTTAGCCTTATCATCCAGATCACCTTCAGTTATGTCTTTTATTATGATCTCTGGATGTTCTATATTTGTCACTAGTGCAGGAATACCATCTAGTATATTGTCAAAATCTACATCATCAATTTTTATCAATTTTGTACTCGGTTGATGTCCCTCGATATTGACGATAGATGTTATGTTTGTTGCTTCCTCGATGTCCTTGATTTCCTCGAGTGGAGTGAGCAGTTCTTTCTAGATCCTTATGCTCTCTTCATCCACTTCCTTCATATTTCCTTGTAAGATATTCAATGTTCATGCCTTATTAGGAAATTTTTTGGCATATTGTTGCATAATATTTTCAATCTCTTCTACTATGCATTTAGCCTTTAGTAGAGTGAGAGCTACCTCTCTCATATATTTCTCAGTGTTGAGTGCATATGACCACCGGCCTGATATCTTATCATATAATTCTTGTGGAATATAAATATAAAATTCAATAGGGACTCGTTTGAAATTTATCATCATACCTATAACAACGTCTTCAATTTGTTCTGATTCTTGGTAGTCAGATCTGCATAGGTGTGTAGCTTAGGATGTGCTAACCGTCTAGTTGTCCTTATGGCTTCAACAACTTCATCAATACTCTTCGGTGCCTTGTTTACCACAACCTTAAATTGTTCAATGTTTTCATCAGAATTATCATCGTCATCCTTATTCCTTATGTATTTCTTTCTTTTTCGTGGTGTTGGATTATCGGTAGTGCCCTTCTGTTTCCTTTTTTGGTATGTGAACTTTGGTGAGGGTCTTGTTATCTTTGCAACTCCTTTCTTTAAAGGTAGTTAATTTGTAGTCACCTATTGTGATCTGGTCTTTGGTGGAGACTCAGTCTTTGTGTTTTTGCCCCTTTTGGCCTTAGGTACCTTATCTTGTTCTTCATCGGACTCAGTGGCATCAACATCATGTTCAGGTTCATCATCTTGACCGACTAAGGTCTTCTCCTCGGTTTCATCTACTGATTTTTCCAATTCTTCATTTGTGATTGCAAATTTTCTTTTCAATGTCTTGACTATCTTAGTCTTTTTCCTGCCCATCTTCTCAACTTGTAAAATAATAGATATACGGGTTTGGGCTTCATCATATGTACCAAATCTCATGGCATATTGTCAACTGGTTCATTCAATAATTTCTTAATATCTTATGAAGTGATATCAATGTCTAATTCATAATCCAACATAGGTAGCCATGATGTCCTCATTTATGCTCCCTTGATGAGAGTAGTATCTGTGTTTAATACAAAACAGATTTCATCTTTGTATTTCTCTACCAATTGCAATGGAATTTGGGTCCTATATTCCATCCTAGCCTTAAACTTAGCAAAATAATCATTCATGACTGGTTCAAAATGTGTGCCTAAGCTTGTAATCAAATCAGTGATTTGTAGTGTAATTGGTCAGTTTGTCTTCCATTTAACTGTATCGATGGAGGGAAAGAAATTTTGAAGGTAGAAGAATGTGCATAGTAGTAATGAGCCAAACTTACATGTATTTGACCGTGTTGATCTGATGGTTTTCATGTTTTCTTCAAATTGCCTCTACAACAACTCGGCGATATCAAGTTGTAATCCTTTCTTAACAATCTCGTAAGCAATGTCAACAACTCCACATGAAATGTTGTTCAGTCTGTTGTACTATAATATCTTATATCCTATGACAGCTGCACCGAACCTAAGTTCAAGATCACCGATTGAGTTTATCTTTAGACCTCTTCCATCCCACTCGGCTCCTGTTAACCTTTCTATCTCGGTTCTCGCTGGGTGCCTTAGGTATTTTTCTTTATCATATATTGGATACCCTATTACTGCCTGAATAACTTCTTTTGTTATCTTCTTTGTTTTATCCATCCAGAGCTTTCCATCGTGTACTCTGCTCAGAATAATGTGGATCCACTTGGTGCGAAAGACCTTCAGAAAATTTAGGGCATTGGTTAACCCTTTAACCTCCAAATGCTTATGATCATCCTTTAACTTTCCATATGTACAGAGTGAATTATATGTAGAAATCAGCTCAAAATCCCCTATTTCACCTATCTTACAGTGAATGTAGGCACGCACATCTTGGACCAACAGAACCCTAGGCAGAATCAATGAAAATGTTCCTTCGTTGTCGGGTTGGACTGCAACCTACGGATGTATCTTGTAGTTTGGCTCTGTGCAAGTGGATTTCTTAACCAAAACAACCTTTTTCTCCTTCTCCATCTTTGCCTTCATGGTTCAAGATGAGGATGTCATGATTTCTATTTTAGGGTTTGCACGAACATGTTCGAATGACTCGGTAAATGTAGAATGTGGAACAACTAACCTCTATGCTTCTCAGAATAGACTTTGAATCTTTGTAAAATGCTTCATATTTTCTTTATTTTTCTCTTCTCTTCTCTATGATCACGGTATGAATGAATGAGTTTACATCGATCGAATTTATAGCAAATAGATTTGGGTGGTACAATAAATGCTCTTCATCAACCACTCGGTGAACAAACATTATGTTCGGTTAACACTAACAATACTTTAGCTCGATGAGTGTACCAAATTCTTGATTTCCTTAGCAACTCGGTTGTCTCTTCACATATTCACTGACTAGCATTTCTTACTCGGTACATATTAACCGACTCAACTAGATCATAGTAATAAAAAATAATACCATAGTGCATCTTAATTCATGCTAATTTGGCATTTGTGGAATGAATATCGGAACTGATGTAAGATATAGCTTTGCAAAACATAGTTCCTTACCTGCTTGATTTGTTCAGTTGGAGACGGTGGAGCCACCTAATCCATTGGATGAGGTGTCACCGATTGTTGTGCTTGGTCCTACATTATCATTTGATTCTTTCCTCCACTTTTGATTTATGATCCTCATGATTTCTTCAATTGTATTGCCATTTCCATAAGTATTTATTTGGTTTGCACAGTCTCTACTTAAGTGACCGACTTTGTGACAGTGAGAAAATGTCATTCAAAAGTTTGACCAATTCCTAGACTTGGTTCACCATTGTCTCATACAGTTTTCCACTATATGCCCATATTTACCACATGTTGTACAACTGCTCCAAGTGTTATAATCCCATGCATAAGCAGTGCCTTGTCTTCTCGATTGATTTACCTTTTCTTGTCCTTTAAGCTTCCATATTTACTTTGTATTCTTCCTACATGCTTATGATGTATGACCATGCATGTTGCAATTCTAACAGTATTTATCCATGTATGGTTTCTTCTGTGTTTTGTTCAACTTGGATCTACACTCATGTGCCTTATGTCCATGTTTATGACAATCATAGCAATTACCATTAAATTTAGGAGCTTGGTTTCTAGGAATACCTTTGCTTTGCTCCTACAAACATTTGATGTGTGGCTTGGTTTTCCAAAGCGATGGCAAGAGGGCTTCTTGGGCTTCGGGCTTGAGTATACATTCCTTTGTTCAGCTTTATTTGACGATTCTCCTTGCTCGGTATACCCTAATTCGATATTGTTGTTCAGTCTTCTTTGGTAGTTCAGAAATTCATCCATTCTCTTAGTGCTTTCTTCAAATATCTTAATCACTTCATTATGTTGTAAAATCTTCAACTCATTTCTCAGTTTCTCATTTTCTTCTTTCAATACACCAATGTCTTCTATTCTTCTTGCAAGTTCAGTATTCACTCGGTTTTCCTCATGATTCATAGCAACCACTGGATTGGTGATCTCAAAGTAATGTTCAGTAAGTCTCAATATCTCAGATTCTTTTTCTTGTAACTTTTCAGTCATTTGTCTTCTGTCATCAACAACCATGTTTCTATCTTGGTCAGCTTTATTTGCATTGTTCAAGACTTCAACCATTCTAACCATTTGTGTATCTTAACCGATCTGTAGTGCTTTCACTTGTTCAGTAAGTTGTTGATTGCTCTCAGATAGCTTTGATATGATTCCTTTAGATGCATCAGATATGCTACCAGATTCAGATCCAGATGTGTCAAATGGGTCATGAATCTCTTCTTCTTGATAATCAGCCTCATGACAACGAAGTGTCATGTCCTTTCTCTTAATCAACATCTCCCTGAGTTTTTCTTTGGCTTCCTTGTATTGTTCAACATAGATTTGCAACTGTAACTTCTGATTTTTAATAGTTTTGTCAAGGGTATACCTTTCCATTGTAAGATATTTTCTCTTCAGTGATTAAACCTTCTAAACAAGAGAAATAGCTCTGATACCAATTATTCTGATAATGGAGAGGTGTGTACTGAGAGGGGAGGGGTGAATCAGTACCCTTAAAAACTTTTAGCCTAATCTTTGTAACCGATTATTCTGTAATAACCGACTGAGTAGAATGCATATACCAAATATATAATGTCAATGCTGAAATGTAAATGCATGTAAAGTAAAAAATACACATACGTGAAATTTAGTACTCATGACACTAGTATTTTGGTATCACAGAAAACCCCTGTTAGAGGGTAAAAACTGCGGTGGGGATGAGACCCAGAAAACTTCACTACTACAGTAAATAAAGTAGCCTATTAAAGCTTACAAAGATTGATCATTTCTGATGATTTTACCCTGTTAGGAGTAACAATGAGATCGATTAGATCTACCTTGTGAGAGGATTTAGAAACACAAAGTATGTGTGCACTCGGTTAAGAGATTTACAAAAGGACGGTTAAGTCTACTCTATTAAGAGATTTTAGGGTCTATTACAATTGTTAGAGAGTAACAGAAATGTGATCTGAACATAGACAATCTCACTATTTGATACAAATCCTCTAAGTGCATATAAAATATATCACCTCAATGTGAATGATAATACCTTCTGCTCAGTAGCCTTGCCTCTATTCTGATGTCTGATTACTGCAATGTAGTCTCTGTCCTTAAAACCCTTGTTTGGTCTCTGACGTCCATAGTATGGCGGCTAGTTGATCATTGCTTGATCAACATACATTGCAAAATGACATATATACATTATATATCAAACTCTATGACCTAATTAGGGCTTAACAATATCATCTCTAACCTAAGATCAATGGTGTACATAATTTACCTTGATCATCTAAACATTGGAGATATAGACAATTAATGTTGTGGATCTTTAATTAATGCTCTCCTCGATCTTTGTAAATCGTTATCTAGCTCGACAAAAAGTTGTTACCTAGAATGATGTGCCATAACAAACTTTTATGTGGCCTTTGGTCCACTCGGTTAATGTTGTCTCTCGGTGCTTGGTGTAGTTTGTGTATCTCGGTTATACTGATGTTCGGTTATAATGTGTATCTCGGTGTAGTCTATTGCTCGGTAAAGTCTGTCTACTCAGTAATCACTGCACTTGGTTAACTCTATGCGTGATTAGTGCTCTCGGTTAACTTTGTACTTCAGTGATTATACCAACTGTCCTATTTGTGTCTTTATTATCGACTGTCCGTTTTGAGTGCTTGAATACTAATGGCAACCTTCAATGCTCATTTGGAGTAATAGACTGACCTCAACAAAGTGAAAAAGAAAGAACCATTTTATTAACTTCTTAATAACATCAAGCTAGACCACATGTAAGGCTCATTACTTGTTAACTCATTCAATAAGCATGTTTTCTAGAGTAGTTTCCCAACAAAATATCCTATCAAAGTAAAACAAATTACTCATTTGCATGCATTATCAAATTCAAGGATATGCAAAACAACATTTGCTAAATAGTCATGAAGGTTTGCGATAAAACTTCAAAATAAATTTTCTAGGACGCATATTTAACAATGTTATTGCTTAGACTTGCCTAAGCATCAACACCAACATGAACTGGGCTAAAACAATTTAAGGTCATAAAAAGAACAACCAAACAAATTACAATAAATGCAAAAAAGTAAAAGACAAAATCTTTCACGCACCTATAGAGTGACATAAAGATAATGACAAAGTATAAAAAGGACATTCTAATAAAACCTAAAACCCTTCCTAACTTTAATCGTAATTTCAACTATTTGAACTCAAATAAATTAACTTTTAAATATATTTTATTAATAAAAAATAATTACTATACAACATTCTTATATATATTCTAAATATTTTTCTAATTTTCAAAGACAAACACATTTAATAAAAGTTTTCATTTAAAAAATAAACTATATATTAAAACAAATGCATTAAAAAAATAAAAACAAATCTTTCCCAAAAAAAAACATATCAAACTACAAAATATAAACATGACTAAACCAAGCAAAGTTCCCATTTAAAAAATAAACTATATATTAAAACAAATGCATTAAAAACATACAAACAAATCCTTTTTAAAAAATAACATAAACGTCATACTCTAAAATCTAAAAACTACAAAATATAAACATAAACATAAACATAAACATAAACATGACTAAACCAAGCAATTGATTAATAATTCAATGTGATAGGTGCAAATCATTACTTTCTATATGGGTAAAGATTGTTTTCCAAGAGTCAATACTTAAAAAGTGTAGACTCGAGTTTGAACTTCCTCGAATAACTTCGCCTTTGGGCCTTAATAATAGTTATCATATCTTTATGTCAAATGAAGAATATCTATTTACTTTTTTGGTTAATTGATGTACCACAACATTAAATATTTAAAGGAGTGGTTTGGTTGTTTATGGTGTTATATTCAAAGTACGCAACAAGAGAACCCCACAAGCACCTATATTTTAACATGAGTTCCCCAGTCACCTACACTTTTGTTCTTAAAGTAAACTAGATAAATGTTGAATTGAGTTAAAAATTGAAGAATACGAACTCCCTAATGTGGCTCTACCACTCACGAGCAAATTTAATATATTATTAGTTTTGTTATGGTATTTTATATATAAAAATTAACATGTTAAATATATGTCATTTGGCCTCTTAGGGCCCGTTTGGTTGAGGGGTGGAATTGGAATTGAACGGGAATTGGCATTTCCGAATTCCCAAAATGTTCAATTCCTTGTTTGGTTCCAAAATTAAAAATTGGAATAGGGTTATGCGAATTCTA